>CAUHTR010005169.1:0-30195 GCA_959609185.1 Schmidtea polychroa | reverse complement strand
AATGAATTCATGTGGGTTGAAAATCCCTTTATCATCAATGAAAAACCTGATTGTTTATCAATCTCGGAATATGAGAACTTGATAGAAATGAAATCCGACGAACAATTAAAATACATTTTCAACACTGCCCATCTGGCAACATTTTGGGGAAATCTAATTTCGGAACATAAAGTTTTGGCTGGTACGGGTGCTTTTACCATTTTCTACTACGTATTTGTGCGAAACTGGATTTTCTTAATATACTTCTACAAAAACGAAATATCGTAATAGATTGAATTGCTCGGCCAATATGGCATCCAATTATCAACTATAAAACCAGATATAACAATGATTTGCAAGGAAAAAAAACAGCAACACTGTTCATACTAATAGCATTCATAAGTATAATTTTTTTTATATTATTAATGAACAATCGAATGAATTTATTTTATTTTTTGTATGATTGTTATTTTTTTAATAAATAATATAATTTTCTGTAATACTAAATAGGGTTCCGTCAAAAATTGGAAATCAAATAGGGTGCCGCGGTGAAAAAACTTTGGGAAACGCAGCACTAGATACATTAGTCAATTAATTTATTAAAACAAAAATAACAACAATCGATGACTATTTATAAGTCTTAGTGGCTTATAAATAGTGACGACATATAGTTGCCAACATAGTGCAAAAGGTTAAAATATTTGGCAATTTTAAGGATTTCGAAACTATTTTCAACACATTAGAATTCCATAACGATTTCAACACCGACAATTTAAAACATTTACAACATTCTGAGTAAGGAATAATATGTGTTGATTAAAACTGCATAAAGATCATTTTAAACACTTTATTATCAGAAAAGGATTATCAGAAAAGGATTATCAGGAAAGGATATTATATGAATCATTTGTAATTAAATCCAAATCGCCTACAATTAATATTCAATCATCAAAGAATTTATTGAAATTATTTAATCAATTCATTAAATTAAAACTATTGATTAATAATTGATTTCCATTTATAATATTTGACATTGATGACAATTATATTATTTGATGTTTTCTTTCATTTTTGTTATTCACATAAGATTTTTAATCGACTATAATATTTTACAAATATTAACATTTTGCTAATTATGAAGCATTATTTTAAATTGTGCCCCATAGTCAATTAATCTGTTTGCAAAATTCGTTAGGTGAAAGGTCAAACTATTGACAAACTTTTGTTTAATTGGTTTTAAGGTGTTACTTAACCTGATAAAGGGGACTTCCATTAGTTGTTGATTGTAATATTTTAAAATGTACAGTATAGAAGAACCCGATTTCTAAAGTATTTGGAAACCTTTATAAAAGCTAGGGTCATACAAATGCATCCAATATCGGAAATTAGAAACACCGTTAGAAAGCATACACAAATCTACCGATGAACTCTAATTTAATGGTTTTCAATATTTTTACAAAACACAGATTTTTATAAAAATTAAACCACAGCAATTTTTTTATCCTGATATTTTTATCGGAATATTTCATTTTTTAGGATACTTTCCTTGTTCCTCTTTTTTCCTATTTATTTCATTGATTATTTAATAATGGGATTTTTGGAAAATTATTTTTGCAATTTAATATAAAATATTTAATTTTTCTAATAATAATATTTTTCATAATATTCCATAAATGATTATTCATTAATATTATGATTGGGTGCAGCACTCGATTAATCACATGTTTGACAATTGTGAACGTGTTGAGCATATCTCAACGGTAACGTAACGTGTGATCGCATATGTCTTGTACCCATTCTGTTCAATGTGTTGGAAATAACAATTATCATATATTTTGTTTTCCAAAATTGGAAAATGCGTGCCAAAATCGGTTTCCTGTGCTAGCGGTTGCATTATCACAAACGGTTGAATGTGCCAGGTGCGTAAATATAGCGAAATAATATCTACCAATTGGCAACCTAAATAAAAACAGTTACCAACAGTTACGTAGCCGCTGATTATTAAAGATTATTAAATTATTTTTGTTTTAAAATATTTGATTTTGTATTTTCAGAGATTATCAATCTAAATTTCGTTTCTCAGAATTTATTATTTAATGGAGTGCAATTAATAAAATGATGTGCAAATCTTTTTAAGTACTTTACAAAATCATGAACTATTTTCATACTTCCTTTATCAATAAACTTAATACGCTTAATTATTGTAAACAATAAGTCAATTACTACCATATGACCAATTATTTCATTGTAATTTGAGGGTTTCTGGGTTAGTATAACTAATATATTCATAGAACAATTATTATCATCACCACAAATAATAATAATAATAATAATAATAATAATAATAATAATAATAATAATAATAATAATAATAATAATAATAATAAAATTATTAACTATTTTATTTATCTTTAATTAGATTTTTATTATAGATTTTTTTTATTTTTATTTTAACTTTCGGCTTTTATCTATTAATATAATAAAAAGCACTGTCGAAAATTCATGTTAAAATATTTTAAACATTTTTCTGATGTCAAAAGCTCAATGTGAATTTCAATGTAATTGTAAATGATAACAGAACAAAGGGGAAGAGAAAGATAAGTAACTTGACCAATATTAAGATTAGTGAGGAATTATTATTAATTATAATTATTACTTGAATAATAGCCATTGAAAAATCCACTTCTCATAAACATTTAAACCACTAACAGTAGCTGCTTTACCATTTACTTATACAACTTTTTTATGATTGAGAATTTTGTTTTACATGTGTCTGTTATATATTGAAACAGGAATTTCGGACAGAAATATTTTTCTGATAAAAATTATATTATTATATATGCCGATCATGTAATTATATTATAAAATTAGAAGCAATTTATGTATAAACTTGTCTTTAACTCTCCCCTTTTTGAGTGCCATTATTATAATTATAAATATTATTATTATTATTATTATTATTATTATTATTATTATTATTATTATTATTATTATTATTATTATTATTATTATTATTATTATTATTATTATTTCTTGAGGTTGGTACACAACGTTATATGGCTCCTGAAGTTTTAGAAGGAGCAATTAACTTCTCTAGAGATTCATTCCTTGGAATTGATATTTATGCCATGGCTTTGATAATGTGGGAAGTGTTTAGTCAATGTACTGATTTTCAAGGTCTCGTAGAATGTGAATCTAAAGAAACATCGGTTTACATGCAGCCTTTCGAACAAGAGCTTGGTATTCATATTACTATGGAAAGTTTGCAGAGTTGGGTGGTAAATGATAACAAAAGACCCCAATTTCCCAGTCAATACTCAGGATTTAGTGTGAGAATTTTTTTTTCTAATGTTTTAATAATAATAAAAATAATAAAATAAAAATAAATTAATTAAAAAAATAGAAAAAATGATAATAAAATAATTATTTAAAAATTCATTTATCTCTCGATAATCAACAAACTTTCCTAAAATTGATGATACCGTTGTATATCTGGCTCATTAAGGTAGAAGTTATTAGGAATCAAAGATTTCATGTTAATATTAAAAACAGGAATCCTCATATAATGTAATATCCTTTGTTCCAGTCCAATTGTCTAATTTAATGAATGAAAGTGTAGGGTTATGAATAATTCATTACACAGAATCACCAATAATATACTGCCTATTAAACTAGTGTTTCTCACACAATACATAAATAATGGCAAAAATTGCAATTTGATAAATATTATATATTTAAAAAACTAATTTATAAAAAGATTGATTCGGTATTGATATAATAAATTGATATTTGAATAATAATAATTGAATTTTATAGAAATGTGATAAAAAATTCATGAAAATAGAAAAAATTATGTTTAATAATACTTCACTGCCTACCTTTCTAGTGACACATTGTGATGGACACATTGGATATAGAAATATACATCAATTATAATATAGTACAAATTTATCAATTATAAATTTGTATTGAAATGTCCTCTCTTAACGAAATACATCAAACATTTTTTTACCGAATAAGTTCATTGAGAAATTTAAAATGAGTTGAATGAAAATGTGATGGGAAACGTATTTGGGAAAGTATCCAACCTTTTTTTAGCTAGTTAAGTTAAAAGTAGTTGCGGTTGAATAGTTTATATTTGAAGGTTTGCAATTGAGAGGTCATTCTTATGATAACTTACTATCGACAAAGGATTAATTGAGTAGATTATTTTTAATTTGAGTTTTGCAAGAGATTTATATAGATTTCGATAGACAGTCCAATGACACACAACTCCACACAATCATTTTGTTTTATATAATCTTATAATTAAAATATTTGGTTTCTATACAAACTGGACTCTATACTATAACTGGATGTTATTTTCATTCACATAAATAATGAAAAATGTATTCTATGCAAACAAATTTTTGGCTCTGCCTTTATCAAGTTACAAAGCTGAAAATATGTATTTTGTTGAATAAATTCTTGATCTTTTGTCCGAATGAAAATAAACGATATATCATGAAAAAAAGAAATCATAAAAGAATAAAAGATTTCATTGATAAACTGGAAGTGTTGTACGAGATAATGGACTAGGAGAAATTTACAAAACGAGGAGAGAAATTAAAAGTGCTGGAATCGGTGGCGATTAAAGATTTTATCAATTATTGATACGTCTCCTTGCGTGCCTTTAGACAGTGGTAAATAACTTTATAAAACACAAGAATTTATTTGATCACAATTACCATATATTTCCTCGTTAACTGGAAGTCGTTATATAATCTGGAATATCGCAATTAGCAGTAGAATATCACTAACTATAGCTATTCATCCCTAATAATAAAGAAAGCCATTTTCGGCAATGGTTATGAACCAATTCTGTTATCTATTTGCGATCTATTTAAATGCGATGGAAAATCAAAAATGAAAAATGTAACATTTTCTATTTAAAATAATTTTCTTTCAGACCATTGGTTTCTTGTTATAAAAGACTCCGCGGCAATTATTTTTTAATATTTGTGCTGAATTTTATATATTTTGCAATTTTCAATTTTATTGCCAATTATGTCCACATTTAACCCAGATTATGTCCTACCTGTCATATGATTGGATTAAATTAATAATATTAATAATATAAAAATAATAATAATAATAATAAACAAAAATAATAATATTGATAATAATATATAAAAATAAATAAATAAATAATAAAAAAAGTTAATAATATTAATAATAATAATAATAATAATAATAATAATAATAATAATAATAATAATAATAAAAACAATTAAATGATAATTTAAGCCTTTTGCTGTGAAGTATATATTCAAAAAAATAAAACAAATTTCGTTCTATCTTTCAGCTAAAAATTATACTAATTCCGTTTGTTATTTTCTCCAGCTGGTGTAAATGGGAACAATAGCTGAATGCTAAAAGGTATGCTAAATTAGGTGTTTCCTTCTATTTATATCTATAATTCCATTTGATCCGTTTCTAAGTAACACCGTTCAAATGTTGATTTGCCCTGTGGTTAACGAAGTGGTTGATTGTTGTTAATGAATCCATTTATAGTACTTATCTTTCGAAATTTAAATGATATATATCAGTTCTGCTATTTTCTGAATCATGTGAAATTGATATTTCTCGCTCTCTAGAACTATTTACCGAATCATACTTTTGAAATTCTTGCACCTCTATACTCTTTTGCAATATGTTTAATATCATACACAAACTTTTAAAAATTATTGTCAGACAAAAATTAAAGAGAAAATGAAACTTTGACTAAAAAAACGAATATAAATGTTAAACAGCATAGCCATCAATTTTAGTATTCTTTTCCTATTTAGATAATAAAAGTTCTTAAAATTGAATAGACATGAACTCGTGAAATAAAATAAATTTCTGTATTTTTCCCCTTTTCTTTAGAATAATTCTAGATACAAAATATTGCTCCGTCAAATTCAATAATAATTTACACTTTGACTGAATAAGATTTTTTGGCGGTGAAAGTTATAGAAATTATTATTTTTTCAATAGATTTTTGTACCACGAACGAAAAATATTTTTGTGAATCAATTATTATTTATCACCTTTCATAAATATAAATAATTTACAATTTTTTTATTTTTGGCAAACAAATAATATGATTAAATCCTTTCTATCCCTCATTCCCTTTGAAAATTGAACAGTCTAAAATCATTTATATTTTTCTGATTTGTTTTAGGCAGGGAATTTTCTATCGATTTTCACGATATCGTACAATATGTCCCGTAATTAATAGGAATATATTTCTAATGGGATAAAAATATAAATATGCTGGAGGCACAAGAATGACCATGTTTATTCAATGTATATCGTTGATTGGGTGGATTTTAATCTTCACCTTCTCAATAACTAGGGATAAGGAATATTAAATTTCTTCATTCCATCTGATACGTATAATTGAGGAAAACAAATAATTTATTTTATTTTATTAATTTTATTTGGTTCTCTTACCACTAACTCAATTTTTGATTATTTGGGTTTTTTAATTTATTAAGTCTTGTTAGCTGGTATGTAATAGGAATATTATAAGGGAAATATATCAATGTCATTAATTATTTTGGAGAAAATAAGCGCAAAATTAATCAACGTATAACTAATAAATGAATTTATCCTAAAATTCCCACCTAAATTGTAAAGTGAATGAACAACAACATTTGCCCATTATTCAAAAACTCATTTTATATTTTGGTGTAACACACTGAAAATTACCTTAATTCCACACACACAGATATTATTAATAATTATATAAATATTATCAATAATTATATAAACATTATCAATAATTATATAAATATTATCAATAATTATATAAACATTATCAATAATTATATAAACATTATCAATAATTTTATAAATATTATCAATAATTATATAGACATTATCAATAATTATATAAACATTATCAATAATTATATAAACATTATCAATAATTATATAAATATTATCAATAATTATATAAATATTATCAATAATTATATAAATATTATCAATAATTATATAAAATTTATCAATAATAAAATAATAAAACTAATTATATAGATTCTGTTATTTAGAATATAAGAAAATTTTATTATAAAAATACTCTTTGAAATACAGTATCATGTTAACTCGAAAATTAATCATATACACCACCATTAACCATCTTGTAATTCGAAATATAGGAAATTGCAGCTATGAACAGCAATGAATTATTTCTACTTCTATTTGTTAGCACCATTTTCACAGCTTCTACATTACTTGGAACATATCACCAATGTGCGGTGTTTCAATTTCAATACAAAATTATATTGTTCGTAAGAAACTCCAAAACTCTTCTATGAGAGACAGACTGAGACAATGACAACGATGATCCGTAATTTCATAGGATCGAACCCACTGACATACCATTGACAATCCCATGGCATCTGCAATTTCCTTTGTGTTTTTTACTTAACTAGATACTAGTATTTTCTTAAAATATTCCCAACTCAAAATCCTTTGTTGTCCGAAAAACGATAAAACAACTTTATAGAAACCCAATTGCAATAAAATTTACAAATATAAGCAAAAGTAGTAACTCTCATAAAATGTCATTAGTTTCCCATCATATAATTTGGAATGTAAATTGGACTTTAGAGAAAACAACTTTCATAAATAAAAGGATTACTTTTCGTTCGATGGAGGAACTAATAGACACCAAGCACAGCGCTTTCAAAGTTGAGCGAATTTATCAAAAAGTGTTGACGACTATCATGAAGAAAGAAGATATAATTTTCGGGGAAAGGCCGAAATTTTGTATCAAAAATTTTTATTTTAGGCTGGTTTTGAAGTTTGACGTGAATATTTTTCTAAAATTTTTGTCTTGACAGGATGAAAGAAGGAATTCTTTATATACAATAATATGGCTTCTTAATATATTTCATTTCCCCATTATAAATCTCTGTCTGTTTTTTTGGTAACAACTCTAATGCAAGCCACCTCGAAACTATAAAAAAATGCAATCGAAAAATGTTTTTTTAAAAATCATTTGTTTAATTTTTTAATAATAATATTTAAAATGACCTTGATAATTATTGATAAAAGTGCATAAAAACAAAAAATATGAAAACTTTTTAAAAGAAAATTTAAATCAAATAAAAATTTTAAATAGATGCTTAAATAAACTCGGTAAAGACTTTATTAATAAAAATCGCAATTCGTACATCTTTTTCACTATATAGGAAATAAGAGGAGAATGAGTTTGTTAATTTTCCTTGTAAAGCCTTTAATATTGTACAAATAGTACAAATCATTCGCGACCTTGAAATTTTTTGTTATTCATTCCATTCAAATGTTTACAGACATTTTTTTTAAATGTAAGTTGTTTAGTTACGGACTAGTTTCACATAAAATGCGTGAGATATATATTTTACTGGTTCATTAGCATTAGAACGTGAAGAGGATAACTAGTGCTAAACTTCCACTAGATTTGAGACTTTGAGATTGTATGGCGGGAAAATAAGTCAAGTCAACATTTTAACCAATTAATTTAATTTTTTAGTTTTAATATTCTAAGGACAAATAAATACAAATAAATATTATCAAGAAGAGATAATTCATAGATCTTTCAGTATCGATGAGTTCTCTCTTCTTGATAATATTTATTTGTATCAGTAACTGATATGATATTATTTAATATTTCATTTCTTCTTGATTCTTTTTATTGATATTTTCTGGAGCAATTGTAAAATTGTTTTTGCCAAATTTTCTTCCATAAATTATTTCAACTGAACTGATGTATTCAATGCTTTAAACTGTTTCCATTTCAAAAAACAAGAAATACAGGCTATCAGTGTACAATTTTTTGATATTTATATGTTTTAATCAATTGTAGGTGTATACTAAGAGATTATAAGAGCCCAGCAGAGTCTCCTTTAAAATCTGTTTTGGGACTGCTGGGGTGCCTGTGTAGAATACAAAAAAAGGATTAACAACAAATTAACAACAATAGGATTAATAAACAATAATAGGATTATAAACTATTTTATTCGTTTAATATAAACCAAAAAACCTTTATTTGTCCTTAATTGCTTGATAACGAATAATATAATGTTTGATTAAACAATAAACACTTTAATCTATAAACACTTGATCTCGTTGATTTAATATTTCTTGAACCTGTGGATAACTTCGCTTTCCTTTTTTCGTAATAATAAAGGGCAGTGGTGCCCAACCTTTTTATCAAGTGGGCAACTATTTAAATGAAAAAGTCTTTGCGGGCACATTTTTGAAAAATTAGTTAATAGAAAAATGATCTTATAACAATCTTTTTATTAGGAAACATGCATTTGTATTAAAAATTTAAAATAATAAAAATAATAATGTGAAACAAAACAAACAAATTTATTTATAACATCATTTTAATGCGGCTTTTGAATTTGAGTCTGGCTAACAAGTTGATCAATATCAGGATTGATTTTTGAATTTGATAATAGAATGAGGTTTTCCAAGTGAGCATCAGTGAGTGAACATCTGAATTTGCTTTTTATGTAGTTCATTGAAGAAAATGTCTTCTCACAAATGTAAGTTGATCCAAATTTGACCACAAACCGGAGTGCCATGTTGTTAAGTTCAGGATAGTCATTTTTTGGAACAAGCTTCCAGAATGCTTTTAAGTCGGGTGAAATAGGTGATTCACAAAGCTCTTGAAACTTTCTCTTTAATCCTGTGTGGTTTTGAATGTCAGTAATTTCCATCTGTATTTTTGGAGAATACTTGCTGATTTCACTTTCTGATATAGAGAATGGATTAATGAACAATAAAATGTTATCCTTCTCTGCCTCAAAGTCAGAAAATCGAGAAGAAAATGAATGAGACAAATTCATAATGGCAAGTTTGTATTTTTCATAGTCCAAGTTGACAGTGATTGAACTTTCAAGTTGAAATTTCTGAAGCGTGGGGAAAAGATCCAGATTTCCTAGAGAAAGACTGTTATAAAACAGTTTTAATTTTGCCTTAAATGCATTGATTTGATTGAATAGTGTTGGGAACAAACTATTTTCACCTTTCAATCCTGTGTTCAAGATGTTCAGGTAATTTGTGACATCAACAAGAAAAGCCAATTCACTCAACCAGGAATTGTTTTTCAAAAGATCACACTCGGTAGGCAACTCTTTTTTTTCTTCCAAAAATTGCAGTACTTGGGTCCTTAACTGGAAAAATCTTGACAGCATTTTCCCTTTGACAACAAGCGAACAGAGCAATGGAGCAAAAGTTCACCACAATCATCGGTTTCCTCTTCAAACAGGGATCGGAACTCTCTTCTATTTAGAGATCGTGCTCTAATCTTGTTAATACAGTGCACAGCTGTGTCAATAACATGCTTGAATTCCATATCCTTTGAGCAAAGAACTTCTTGATGAATAATGCAATGGTACTTAAAAAGTTTTCTTTTTAGATATTTTTCTAGAAGGGAAACACAACCGTTGTTTTTTCCAACCATTGCAGGAGCTCCATCTGTGCAGATACTTTCCAGTTGATTCCAGTTGAGCTTATACTCGTTGATGCTTGAATTTTCCACACAATCTTTCAGTGCTTCAAAGATATCGGCTCCAGTTGTTGTGGTTTTCAGTTGACAAAGGCCAAGAAGTTCCTGAACAACATCGAAGTTTTCATTGACACATCTTATATAAACCAGTAATTGAGCACTGTCAGTTGCATCACAGCTTTCATCAATTGCAATTGAAAAGTATTTTGAAAGTGAAGCAGCAACAATAATTTGTTTTGAGACATCATTGGCCATTTCTTCAATTCTCCGAGTAACTGTATTTCTTGAAAGTGCTATGTTTTTGGACAGCAATTTGTTTTTTGGGTCACCTGAGTTTTCAGCAAAAATAGAAATTGCCTCTTTTACCATTTCACCATCTGAATAACTTTTTTTTAATCTGGCAAGCAGCAGGGAAATTTGAAAGGAAGCTTTTGTCATACCGTGCATTTCTTCTTGTCTTTTGGTAAAAAATGTTTGCTGAACTGCAAGTTTCGATTTTCTCTTGGAAATAAAGTCAGTTCTGTCTGCAGATCCAATTGGGTATTTGATTTTGAATTCTGAATGCATCTGATTAAAATGACGTTCCACATTGTATTTTTTATAGACTGCAACTGTGTCATTACAAATCAGACAAATTGGCCTTGATGATTGTGAATGTGTGAACAAAAATTGTTCTTCCCAGTTATTTCTTAACACTTGTTGCGCAGATTTTTCATCTTCACGTTTTCTTTTTTGAGACATCCCTTTGCTGAGAGACATTTTTGTAAAAACAAAAATTATTTTTTTTATTTGGATAAATTGTTGTCCACACTGAGAGATTGTTTTTGGTTGACTGATTTAAATAGAGTTTTTTAACTAACGATGTAACGATATTTGAGTTAATTAATTTTAATTTAAAGTAGGAAAAAATTTAATTTTCTTGGAATTCCCATTTAATAATTAATTGTTGGGATTGATTAATTTTAATTTCGAAAATTAAAAATGCGCTTGTAATTCTCATTGAAACATTATACATCTTAATGTTAAAAATTGATATTTTCTTTAACCGTATTTAGAAAAACACCCACGGGCATTTGAAAAAGTCTCCACGGGCACTTTTTTGCCCGCGGGCACTAGGTTGGGCACCACTGATATAGGGGGATTCTCTTGGTGAATTTAGATATTAAGAATTTTTACTATTTCTTGGATTTGCTGCGTTTTAGGATAATTTTAAAATTGGATTGTCTAATTTTCAGTTTTTAATTTCCTTATTTCTTCTAGTTGATTTATTTTGTGTTGCTTAGTTTTTTCTTTTTCTATTATTTGATTTTGAATTTTTAATTTATCATTCGACAAACAATAATTTCCAAATATTATCAAAATTAAAAAATAATAAAAATACACATGCAATACAATATACATGCATATACATGCATATACATAGGGCATGTATCTTTGGGATAAATTATAGACAATGATAAAATCTGAGGACCCAGGCATTCAAGATTAATTATAACAATCATTATAAAATGTTACAAAAAATAGCATTCAATCTCACATTACAATTGCCTTACATTCATCTTTGATTTTCACTTTTCTTAGGTAACATTATAACACAATGATCATGACTTAAGCCTTACAATTTACTTTAAATATGACATATTTGACGGGAATTTACTTATTTAATTCATTTCAGGACGGCCAATCTTTATGGAGAACTATTGTCGAATGCTGGGATCGAGATGCAGAGGCTAGATTATCTGCAGGCTGTGTATATGAGAGATTGATGTCTCTATATCAGAAAGCTTCAAATTCCAGCTCATCAACATTTTACAATCAAATCGACGGAAGAATTGTGCCACCGCAAGATTGTGATCCTTTGATATGAGTTGTTCGATTTCCTCGACAGTGTAAATAAGATAAAAATTAACATTTTAATCCAAATACCTCTGTAAATAAATGCAGATATTTTTCGTTTTAAATTTAAGATTAAACTTGTTGATATTCCTGGTGTGAATGAAGTTTATAAGTGAAATTGAGGAACATGTATCGTTTGATGTCAGGCAATAAACATATTTTATTATTTATTGGCTTGTCAAGTTTTGTAATTTTCATTTCATGACATTTGTTCCCTTTGGAGTTGTCATTGTAATGTGAGGAACATAATTATTACAATTATTATTTATTACAATTATTATTTATTACAATTATTATTTATTATTATTATTATTATTATTTATTATAATTATTATATTTATTATTATTTATTTATTATTATTATTTATTTATTATTATTTATTTATTATTATTATAATTATTAGTATCACGTGAAATGTATCCAATGAAATCTACATTGGAAGTACACTCAGGATGTAACACCAAAGAGTTAAAGAACATCTAGATCCTGGTTGAACATCCTTGATAAACAGACATCTCCAACAATGTCAACCAACAGAGCAAAGAAAAAATATTTCAATCGAAATCATAGGTAATGGGAAACATCCAAAAGAAAAATGTCAGATTCAAAGAAGCAATTCTCATCATAAACAGGCAGCCAAAAATCAACACTAAAGAAGAAATCAGTGAAATCATGAATTTGGTCTGTTGTCATTGACCTTGAGAATATCTGATAATATATAAAAAATAAAACATAATGAATTTAAAAAAAAGTAATAATTAAAATAATATAGAAAATTTTAGGAAATATACTTTCAAAAGATAGGATTTAAAAATCAAAATTGATATATTTATTGAAATATTTAAATAGCATATATAAATGGTTATTGGAGGCTTTATTTTAAAATATTTTGAAATATTTTATTGGGCTTCTAGAAGCTAATTATAGAAGCTTTAAAAAATTTAAAGGTTTTAGTTTTTGTCATTTTCAATTTTGAATTTTAAATGATATTTATTTTATTGTAATTTTAATTTTAAGTAAAATTTTTAAAAAAAATCCAGAAAAAGAAAGTATATCATAATATTATATTATATTTGTAACCAATGAGAATTAAGAAAAAAGAAAAGAAAGAGAAATGTATTTTCGGGAAGGAGATTGCTAAATTCCAGGAGATTGACAGGGACTATCTTATAGTCGGAAATTTTTTCATTAAATACATTAAAATTTTTATTATCATTATTATTATTTATTATTATTAATTATTATTATTTATTATTATTAATATTATTTTTATGGTTATCCNAATTTATCAATCTGTCAATATATAAATCTATCAATCTCTTTAGAACAGGGGTGGTAACCTAAGGCCTCCTAGAGCTACATCGAAATAAATTTTAATTTATATAAAAAAACCTTGAATTTTGAGGATTTACAAATAAAAATACTGAACTGTATATATACCGTAATGTACAAGCATCCCGCCGAGTACAAAGAACGAAATATAAAAGTGAATCATTCACACCCATAAATACAAAACGTATGTAGACGAATAAATAAGATTATTGAGCACTAATTTGTAAAATGATGACTTATTTGCATCAATTTTCGATTCATAAATAATAAAAATTTTCCAAAATATTGCGTACAGCTGCATTTTTCAAATCTGAAGACATTGTTTTAACTGTATCTAAACAAAAGATTAATTAATTTATTAATTAATGTTAAAACACTTTTTGACTACGGCCCCATTTGGAGGCGACAAATTTCAATGTGGCCTATGGAAATAAAAAGGTTCCTCACCCCTGATCTAGAATCTACATTATTAGAAACAAAATCTAGCAAAAATAAAATTTAAAAATTTATAATCAATTAAAATTCGAAAACTTCAAACTCAAAAGAAGGAAAATCAAAATGTGTATGCAAAAATTATTAAAATTTATATAAAATCTAAAAATTACAATTTTTTGTGGGGTGCGTGTATAGGCAAGTAGTAAATAAAAAGTTAAAGAATTCAGAAGTTGGATACGGAGCACATAAGATATAATATCCGAAGTCCAACAATATTTACCTTGAAAATCAAAAATATAAAGACCTCACAATAAGAAAAATTAAAAAAATGTTTGCCAGACTATACTGTTCCTTTTCCTTTAAGCCTTTTATACAGACGCGTATCATGGGTAATGACACGACATAAACGAAAAAGTCTCGTGCAAAGCAAGTTTGATTCACTCAGCACAGAGTACAAATGTAGTATAAATCAAATATGATTCATACAGATTTTTAATAGCAGATTGGTTTCGAGCTTATTTGATTATCATCAGTTCTATATAAGAAACCCAACTCCAATGACTTTACGACCAGACCCCGGAATCCTAAAGAGCTGATCTTTGGATGATAACATCTTATTACACCTAAACAACCCCTCATCCACAAAAATAAATTCATTTCAAGTTTTTAATTTTTAACCTTAATTTCCTATATGGTGTTGAATTGAATGTCACTTGAAGTTCTATAGCAACTACCATATAATTGAATTCTTATGCGGTCCAACAGCAACTTATGCCAATTTCAACGACAATGTCGAGGCTGAAATGAGTGTAACAAGTAAATAAAGTTCTTTGTGTGCGATATTTAATATTTTTTCGTTTTGTAGATCTGTTTTTTATAAATAAATGACTCACCAGTTTCAATATTTATTTCCCCCATAATTAATTTTCAAACCCCTCAGAATTGACCAGTAGTACGAATGTAAATGAGTTATTTTACCCTTTATTAGTATATCCTACATTTCCTCTGAATACTAACAATCATAAAAGCTGCTATCGAAAATATTTCATTAGTCACTTTGATAAGAATATGATTTCACACCTTGCATCCAATCACCAAGCAGCCTTGATATCTTGGTGTTAATTGCACATTTCAAGAGGGTTAATGATCATCACTCTCAATAGGTCTATATGATGCTCCATGAATTCTTGAGATTTTTACCAACATGTTTTTAGTGAATAAATAGTGAAATCCGTTATTGATTTGTGATGTGCAAATTACACACTTGAAATTATAAATTAAGTGCATATTTTGTCATACATCTGAATAAGTGCTTATAATAATGCAAGTGTCAAATGACGTTAGATTATGGAGAATGGATAAAGAATGTACAAAGACTCATGGAAATGAACTTTATATTTAATGGGTTCCCTCAGTTATGTAATCAACGAAACCATGAAGCAGAATGAATTGCACTCTTATTTACTGGTTCGAATTTGGTTTTGGATGAGTTGATTGTTAAAAATGTGGATAATATGAGTTGAATTGGGTTGCAATAATTAACCTACGTATTATTAATAAGTATTATTAATGCTGATTCCATAATTTATACCTGCACTACATAAAAACTGTGTAAATTAATCAAAATTAAAGGGTTACATAAAAGCTGTCCCCATTAAAAGAATTGCAAGTAAAGAAAAATTAACATAGAAGGTAAACCTGGGAACAGATGGTAATTATAAAAAAATAAATACACTTCAAATAATTTCTATCTGAAGAGAAGTTCATATAGAAGTATAAACATAACAGTTGAAACTACTACTTCAGGGAATTAAGGTGAATAAATTTATGATTTTGTTTCCATTAGAGAATCCGAGGAAAAGGAAAGATTTTGTTACGCTTGATGAGGGACTATCGGATATAAATGTTTCTAATTATTTTCCAGTTGACTGTTTCGCCAACATTTGGTGTTCAGATATAAAATAGTTTATTGGAAATGAAATTTCAATTGAATTTAATTTAGGGTTTCCTTAAGCATAAGCATCACGTGACTTTTGGAGGCCCCTGCCACTTGTCGGTATTGTATTGGTTTATAGTCAATGTTTACTTAAAAACTAAAACAAATAAAAATGAAAAAAGTGTCATTTTTCATGTTATTTAATGTTTCAATCAAAGAAAAATTCGGGTGCATTTTGTGCCTTACGAAAGAGTCGTCCAATTGAGAATAGTCAAGCTCAGAACTTAATACACAAATCCTGTCCTGTGCTCTAGTTGAACGAAGATATGACTTGATGAGCTTCAATTTAGAGAAACTGGGCTCTCCGCTTGCGACGCTCACAGGCATTGAATGGATTATTCTCAAAGCGACCGCCACATTCGGAAAAATCTCTGCATGGCCGGATTTTAGAATATAATCCATTACATCAAGGACTCTTCTGCACTCGGCTGACAGTCTTATCGATGTCCATCATAACATTTTGAACTTCGACAACTGTACAATGTTCCACTAGCTTTTGATTTGGTTCAAAACTTTGAATATTTTACCCTTGACCAACTCTGTTTTTACTGGTACTATTGTTTCTGAAAATGTCCCTTGCAACGGGCCTGCCTTAAGACGACTTATCAAATGTGAAAATTGCAATTGCTGTTGGTGGAATAAATTTGTTGAGTTTTAGTAAAGGTGGGCCTTACAAAGACAAGAAAATGCAGAATTTTTAACTGAAAAGTATTAGATCACTTAAACCTGACCTCGTTCAAATTCTATAATTTGTAACCAGAAGAAAGTATGGCATGTCTATATTACATAAGGTAACAATAAAAGCAGTAAATAAAAGAAAAAAGCTACAGATGATACGCGAACGCTGAAAATTACTGCAACAAAATTGCATAAGCAAACAAAGGGTGAAATGTAACTCCATTTACCATTTAATTCGTTTAAAATAAAGAATAAGGTTAATATTTAACGAATAATTTCATGTAATGAATTATTACTTAACCCTTAAATTTTGAAAATGTAAATAGAAAAAAATAAATATTTGAAACTGAAAAGAATTGAGATGTAAATACATTAAAACCTCTCTATAAAGTACACTTCATAATATACATCTTCGTATATGGTAGAAAATGGAGAAAAAAAATATAATAAATCTATCAATTTATGAAAGACATTTAAAAAAAAATACTCCTCATAAATGGCGAGCAGAAAAAAATTCTTCTGGAAACGAAAAAAGAAATTATCAAACAATCGGATGCGGGAACTAGTATAAGAAAAATCGCATAGAATCTTAAAATTCCTAAGTGAACGGTACAATGGGCCTTGAAACAACGTGAAGTAATCATTGACGATCTTAAAAACAATAGATCATTGAATAGATGTAGAATTGTTAAGCAGTCTGATGTAAATATAATTCTATAATAGCAATGGCATATGGATATCCGATAAGTAGACCCATTTTAAGCTATTTGCATAGCTGCCAGTTTGGGAACCGATAAGCAGAATTTTACAGCGTCAGAGGGCTGGCGGCCGAAATGGAAATCTAAGAACAATATTAAATTTTGAATCAGCTGATGAATGGAGATTGAAATTTGATGTATTGACGGAAGGTTAGTATACAGCAAATATATTCAAAACCGACGAAACCAGCTATTTTTATAGGGAATTACTGAAACGAACATTAAATCAAAAAGGAAAGGAGTGTAAAGGAGGAAAAATGGCAAAAGATCGCATAACAATTTTATTGACGTTTTTCTTTAGAAGAAAAAATACCACCAATGATAATAGGAAAAACAAGAATTCAAAATATTTGAAAAATAGACGCTGGTATGATACGAAGTTTTAAAGCACCTATACGAATATTACAAATTTTACATTTACTTTCAATGATTGAAATACGAGTTCAGGTATGGGAATTTTTGATTCTATCAAGATTATTTTAAAGGGCTGAGAATTCATAAAAATGGAAACCATGACAAAATGTTTTTTGAAATATGGTAATGATATGGGATTATACGGAGAAGATGGTTTGGAGAAAGAAATTGATGATCTGGAAATTGTTGCATCTGAAATGGGTATAGATAAAAATGAACTACTGATTGAAGAGGAGATCGTGGAATTTGATGAGATAGTTGAGGGAAATGTTATTGCTGATTTAGTTGACGAGTTCTATGAGGATGGGGTTTTTGAGAAAGAAAATAAATCGGAAGCAGTGGAAATTGATGTAGAAGAAGATTTGGCAATATCAAGTAAATAAGCAAATAATAATAATAATTAATAAATAATAAATAAATAATAATAATAAATAAATAAATAAATAAATAATAATTAATAAATAAATAATAAATAAATAATAATAATAATAAATAATACTAATAAAGAATAATAATTAATAAATAAATAATAAAAATAATAATAATAATACTAATAGTAATAATAATAATGATTAATAATTAATAAATAAATAGTAATAATAATATTTGGTATTATTATAAATTTTAATCACATAGATATAATCACTTACTATATAACCTGAACTCATTAAATTTTATTCTATTTTTGACAATATTATATTATATTTATATTATATATTATATTTATAAATAAATAATAAATAAATAAATAATAATAAATAATACTAATAAAGAATAATAATTAATAAATAAATAATAAAAATAATAATAATAATACTAATAGTAATAATAATAATGATTAATAATTAATAAATAAATAGTAATAATAATATTTGGTATTATTATAAATTTTAATCACATAGATATAATCACTTACTATATAACCTGAACTCATTAAATTTTATTCTATTTTTGACAATATTATATTATATTTTCGGTAAATTTTTACTCGGTTCAAATCAGAATAAAATTTCAAAATGTGAACTGAAATGAGGCGAGGTTATGAAAATAAAATAATAAACCTATCTCATGCGCTGATTGGAAACCTCAATAATAATAAAATTACCAAAAACGTGAGAACCGATAATTTAACCGACAATTAAAAAAATCAAGTATCAAAGAAATTATTCCTACATGAGAATATAACAATCAGTGGTGGAATAATCTTCAGATGAATCTTCTGGCGCAGAGGTGACGTGTTCTTATGGCACTCGAGTTTTTGAATTAATTTTGAGCATATGAACACAGGAATGTAGATTTGAAGGAGATATGATACCAGAATAGAAAATACAAAAAGCGGTTGAATAGGAATAAGCCAACTAAAAAAATAAAAGTAGATAAAATAAAAGAAATTCCAAAGCGTCACTTAGGAGCATGTTTAAGATTTAATGTGATAGATCCCTGGGTATCATTTCCAAATTTCAGGAACCCATAAAATCCCATGGCAGCATATAAACATACGACAAACACCATTGCCGTATTTATAACGCCAGCCCTTGTAACATACCTTTCAGGGTATTTCATCTTATTTTGAATTGGAAGAACCTGAACAAATTCATATCAAATAATACAATTATCAAATAAATAAATTAATAAATATTTTAAAAAACTATCTTATCATTTGCCATGTAAATTCACACAATCGCTTTAAGCATATACAAATCGTATCAAAGTCCACCAGATGAAATACACAAGAAACAATACCGAATGGTCACTTTACCCTTTACGGAAATGGGAAAATATTGTTTTTGAATATCGGAAAAGTGGGTTGGTTATTAAAATATTTTCAATATTTTTATGGCATTTTCAAGCTCAGTTTTCTCAGTCTCGAAAGTCGCTGATTTTAATATGCCAGTTGATAATATTGAAATACTATCACTACTATAACATAATGAAACACGAGGAAAAATAGAATTTTTAATATTTATTTTTAGCTATCATAAATAGAAAACTAATTATCTTTATCAAAACAATAAAAAATGTTCTATATGAAATGCGAAATATAAATACAATTGAAAAGATAAATATTTATATAAAATTTATTCAATTATAATTATTTATTGGTCGAAATTAATTTTGGAATAATTTATAATTAATTATGATTTCACTTCAATTATATTGATTATTAATTAAATTGATATTTGGCATTTAAAATAATTGAAATTACTAATGAATAAATTCAATTCAATTAATTTTTTATTTCAATATAAATATGAAAATTTAACATTGAATATTATCATTAAATAACATGAATATTTGATGGTGATAGAATAGAATTTGTATCATTGATACACCTTGATATACGGTATTAGGAGTGCAATATAATATGCTTAACCTCATCAGGTTATATAATAATAATAATAATAATAATAATAATAATAATAATAATAATAATAATAATAATAATAATAATAATAATAATAATAATAATAATAATAATAATAATAATAATAATAAACATTACAAGCTTTGTGATACCCAGTGCAAATGCTCGAAACTAGTCTACTATTGGGATTTGCACTAGGTATCACAAAGCTTGTAATGTTTATATTATTTTATTGTTAGAAATCCGTAAAAAAATATTTTAATCCATTACAATAATAATAATAATTACAATTACAATAATAAAAACTTTTTCAAATTTCACCACTAATTTCTTTTCAATCGACAGTATATTAATAAAAAGCTTGACTATGAATCAGTAAATATATCGATGTTTTTTTGATATTCATGCATTTTTGGCACTGCCTTTTTCAAGTAATTTTGATCATAATAATAATAAAAATAATAAAAAATAAAAGAAAATTAATAAATAAAAATTAATTATAATAATAATAAATCCATAATTACATTAAAATCCATCAAATGAATGATAAATTACCAAATTAATAGCTTCAAAAGCAAATATCACAATTCCAAACGCGACAAGAACATCATTAAATGGAGTGAAAGCTGGAAATGTGGTGAAATCCTGAATACCCATGATGCTATAAACCATTATCATAATGATTCCTAAAATCGCACTTATATTTGCGAATATAGCCACCCTGGCGATAATTTTCAAATTTTTGATCCAACACAGACATAACAACAGACCCATTACCCCTGCTGCGACAATAGTGAGATGAACAGTCTTATAAAAATGATCTTCGATAAACTAAAATTAGGAAATATAAAAACTGATCTAAATAAAGAAAATTGTAAAAAAAATGTAAATTTATTTCTAATTTTTGGTATTGATTACGTTATGCAATTAGCATTGTATAATTAACAAAAATTTACAATAACTTTTAATTTTCATTCACATTTTATCTGAAAATCGATTTACCTATCGAATGATGTATAATTTATTCAAAATAATAATAATAATAGTGATGATATTTAAATTGATATATTGTTTAAATATTCAGATTTTATAATAAATATATATATTTGAAAATAACGTGTTAGTTTTATTGACTTTTAATAAAAATGTTACTGGCGACCAGGCCGAAATCTCAGCTCTGATGAGATCACAGCAAAGGCAGAAAATTGTGGAATCTTTGCCAAAGAATATTCAAGATTCAATTTATCCAGTGATAAAGAAGTATTTTGGAGGAAAAGAAGAAAATGCAAAGGACTGGCTTGTATCTATTGAAGAATTTGTGACGATAAATTCGCTCAATTTAGGAGCAACATTCGATTTGTTATTGCATGGAGACGCAAAAAGATTTTTGGATTGCCTTTAAGGAAGCACAAAAGACTCCGGCCTCAGATCAAGAGATAAAAAGTTGGTTTATTTTAAAATATGTAAAATTCAAAAGTTTTTTGCAAAACATCGAAGACATGAGTCTGATAAAGCAGAGATCGGAAGAAAGGTTTGAAAATTTTGTAATCAGAGTGAGGAAATTAGTGCGCGAAGTACTTTCCGCAAATCAAACAGAAGACATGATTGTCAAGGATATTGTAACAAGACGTATGTATTCAGAAAAAGTTAAGGATGCAATTGCAATGAACTCAGAAGTATCTCTTACAGAAATAGAGAAATTGAATGTAAATTTTGAAAATATTTTACATACAGAAGACACCAGAGAGGTATTTGTATTGGCAGATGATAGGAAAAAATCGCCGTATAAAATTCCAGTAAGGCAGAATGTTCAACCATTGATTAGACCAGTGGTGTCCAACCGAAATTGGTTACTGGGCCAAAATAAAAATATAACGTGGGCCGCACGTATTTATTTATTATAAAAAATTTATACAAACTAAATTATGTTTTACATATACATACATATTACTTAATGTGAAACTTGTTTTTCAATTTTTTCAGATAATTTTTTTATGTCCACAAGTATTTTCGAAGTTGCACATCGTAATTGGTTTTTTAAATTTTCATCAGTTAATCTATTACGACTTTTACATTTAACAATCTTTAATTTTGAAAAAAAAGATTCGCAAAGATACGTGGTCCCCATTGCAGCTGTAACGCTTATCGTTAGTTTTCTTCGATTAGGAAATTTATCATTGCATATGTATTTTTTATAAAACTGAACTTTATCATTGGCTTCAAACATATATTTTAATTCAGAAGATGACTGGAGATCTATTAACTCCATTTGCAAATTTGTTGGAGCTGATTCCACAACAATGTCAAATAGACATAGGAAAATATTAAATATATTCTCATATTTCTTTAAATATGAAAATCTCTCCTGAAATTCTTGTAGTAAATTGATAATTTCTTGTGCATATTTAGAAAAATCTTTTTTGTCACAATTAAATATATGTAATAATGGAAAGTGGACAGAATTTTTTGATTTTAATTGACTTTCATAAAGTTTCAGTTTTGTTATGAATGCTTTTATATTTCCATAACAGTCTGTGATCAACTTGTTTTCACCTTGAAGCTGCCTATTCAGTTCGTTTAATTCCATAGTAATATCTGTAAGGAAACATAAATCCAAAGGCCACTGCTCATCATATAATTCAGGAACATGTTGGTCATTTTCATTCATAAAAATTCTAATCTCTTCTCTCAAATTCCAAAACCTTTCTAAACATTTCCCAAGACTTAACCAGCGAATTTTCACATAAAAAAGCAAATCACTGTACTCAGATTCTAGTTCTTGAAGGTAATCTTGAAACTGACGATGTTTCAAGGAATTATTTTTTATTGCGTTAACTGTTTTAATAACGACTGACATCACATGGTTCATATCAAATACTTGCGCACATAAATTCTCAAGGTGTAAAAAACAGTGACAAATAAAAAGGTCCGGAGATAATGAAGCTTTTTCCATGGCATTTCTATAATCAAGAATTAATAGTCATAGTCACCATGCATAAAATGGTTGCTATGACTATCATGCATAAAATTTCTACACAAGTTGTAACCGTCTTTTGTGTTAAAACTAAAAAAAAATCTTAAAAGTAACCGTTTTTTTGTATAAAAAAATAAATAAATACACATTAAAAAAAATTTTGAACGCACATGTGATATTTTACTACAATAAAAATTTATATTTGATATTTCATTACAATAAATATTTATACAAAACGGACTTCACAAAATTATTGAATGGGCCGCAGGTAGGACATAGCTGTATTAGACCATCAGTTCCTGAGACTAACCGGTATGTCAGTAAAAATAGAAATTACGAAAATTATGACAATAGACGATATGGTACCGAAAGAAGACGAAGCTCACAAAGTTTATTGGTTAATGAGAGATACAATAGGCCTACGGTTTCTTTGAAACATATTGCAAGACGAGTTTACAACAAAGCGAAAGGATTACCGGAACCAGAATTGCGACCTTTACAACCCGGTCAATGTTACTGTTGTGGTGAATCAGGTCATATTCGGAACAATTGCCCTTTAAGCAAGTGTTGTTTAATATGCGGTAAAAATGATCATTTTTTTACTAACTGCCCTCTATTAAGGAGTAATAATACAAGAAGAATTCATTGTATTCAAGAAGAAAATAATTTAGGAAATCTGACTTATTCGTATGAAGACCTTGAGAATGATCTGAAGTAAATAAAATAGGATCGATTACAGGAAGTAATAGGAAAAATGACAAAGACTGTCCTTTAAACGAGATACGCTCTATGGCAAACATTTCGTCTGTGGAGTTGTTGAATTAAATGTGCAGAACACAAAAAACCGAAATGTTATGATGTTCAAGAAGACGGATGGAAGGTGGTGGAGTTTTGTTCAGTGTTGTGGAATAGTGATTGAGATGTTGTGGGATATAGGTGCGTCGGTTACTGTAATGTCGGAGGCCATATGGAGGAAGTGTGGCAGTCGTTTTAAAACCGGTAGATATGGCGCTCAGAGTGGCGTTTGGAAATAAGCCAATATCATGCTTAGGTGACTTTACAACTTCAATTGTTTGGAATGAATTGCGTCAGAAAGTGAATGTAATTGTGGTTAGGGATATAAGTCCAAGTTTTGTGGGTGGAATGAATTTGATTTTAGCTTTTAAAAACTTGTGCCAGATACATCAATTGCATTAATAGATTCAGATACGGTTGGTGTTAGCTACAGTGATATCGAACGATGTAAAAAAGCGCTGGATGTTTTTGGACAAAATTCAGACCCAAAACTGGTGGAGTTAGTAACCATGTATAGTAAGATTTTCATGGCATCAGATTTTGATCTAGGTTGTACTAGTTTGGTTACACATACTATAAAAACTTCTGGAAATCCAATTATTCAAAATCATTGGCGCATGGCAATGCAGATGGAATCAAAAGTGGACGATATGATTATGAAATTATTAAAAATGGGCATTATCAGGAAATGCCAAAGCCCATGAAACTCACCTACGGTCGTGGTAGGTAAGAAAGACGGATCAATCAGGATGTGTCAAGATTTTAGGAAGGTTAATGAAGTTACTGAAAAATTCAGTTTTACAATGGCAGATCCTCAAACAATATTCGATTCTTTGTCCGGATCTTCAGTTTATTCGTCCCTAGACTTGGGGCAGGCATATTATCAGGTACATGTGGATGAAACGTCTCAGTTAACAACAGCGTTTTCTACAAAGAAAGGACAGTTTTGCTACAATCGAATGCCATTTGGATTATCCACAGCTCCAGCAACTTTCCAAAGACTTATGCACATATTATTTGATGATATTTTGTATAACGGTGTTGCAGCATATTTAGATGATGTTCTGATATATGGAAAAACTATCGAAGAACATAATAGAAATTTGGAGGAAGTTTTCAAGCGAATTAAATCAGCAGGATTAAGGATCAATCCTAAAAAGTGTAGTTTTTATAAGAGTAATTGATATTCTTGGGCCATAAAATTTCAGCAGAAGGAATATCCACGAATAACAATATGATAAAGAGAATTATTGAGGTTGAAATACCGAAATGCAGCAAACAACTACGTTCATTTTTGGGATTAGCAAATAATTATCGCAAATTTGTTCCAAATTTTGCTGAAATAGCCAAACCGTTGTATGAAGCCACAAGGGACATGAAAAAGATATTAAATGGAATGACAAGTGTGAAGAAAGTTTCCGAAAACTTAAACAGGTATTATCGAGTGCACCAATCTTGGCGTTTCCAAATAAGGTCGATTACTTTATTTTGAATACTGACGCGTGTTTTAGTGGAATTGGTGCTGTTCTAAGTCAAGTTCAAAATGTTTGTGAAAAAGTCATAGCATATGGTTCAAGACTTTTAAGTGCTCACGAGAAAGGATACTGTGTAACGTCCTATATTTTCGGCATTATTTATATGGAAAAAAGTTTGATATACGTACGGATCATAAGGCTTTAAAGTTCTTAAAATCAACTTCGAAACCAATAAATCCACAATTCCAAACATGGTTGAGTGAGTTGTCAGGTTATGATTTTGATTTAAAATATAGGAAGGGTGAAAATCATGACAACGCTGATGGACTATCGAGGATATTGTTAAGTTGTTACTCACAATGTCAAACCGAACACGAAGAAGGAAAACTTAAGAAGAACCAAATAAGATTTTTAAACGTGATTACTTCTAGTAATTTAAATATGCAGTTATATATTGAGAATCAGGAAGCAGATAATTTGTTGTCTAGAATAAAGAAATATGTACTAAACCCGAGTCCCGAGATACCTCACTTGATTCGGGATTCACCTTATTTCAAAAGATTGGATCAGATATTGGTAAAAGACAATATGTTATTAATAGTAAATGATGATAAGCAGAAGATAATAATTCCACAGAAGATAGCGTCACAAGTCGTACAGCATATGCACAAAGAACTCTGTAATTTAGGAGTTAAGAAAACAACAAATTATATGAACGATTATTTCTTTTCGATACACATGGTAACCGATATACGAGATATTATAAAAAAATGTGATATATGCATGAGAAGGAAAGTTTTGACAAGTAAAACAGCTGAATATTCAATTCCTAGGGTAATAATGAATTCGATGGAATAAATCGTAATCGATATTGCTCATATGAAGGAAACCAGAAACCGTAACCGTTATTTGGAAGTAATAATTGATCAGTTCAGCAACGCCTACTCCGAACCAAGATGAAAAGACTGTATATCGTGTACTTTTACACAATTGGATATACAAATTCATTGTTTCGGATAGAGGTAAGGTGTTCGAGGGAAGTCAAATCAAAGGGCTAGTTGATAATTTTAACATCGAATGGATATTTAGTTCGCCATATGATCATAAGTCTAATGATTTAGCAGAACGGATAATGCGAACAGTTCGTGATATGATCGTGACATTTTTGAGTAATGGTCAAACTGGAGGGTGTTGGGACGACATTAAGCCAAAATTTGAACATTCCCTAAACTCAACAACACAGAATTCTACGGGATTTTCGACAATGGAAATACTATTTGGAAGAAAGGTTAATATACATGGAAAGAATTCATTCATAGATCTTAATCGAGAACAAGTATTATTGACAGTACAGAATAATGTTATGGTAGCGGCAGATAAAATGAGATCAAGAGATGCAGATAAGAAATGCCATCGGGATTTTGAGGTGGGTCAACGAGTTCTAATAAAGATGGATCCACGTAAGAGATCAAAACATGGTAATTTGTTCGAAGGTCCTGTAAAGATTATTGGTTTTCCAACGGACTACCAAGTTGAACTAGAATATCCAGATGGGAAAAGATGCAGAAGAATTGAATGGCTGAAAGAGTATCACAGTTCTTAAAGAAGGGGAGAGTGACGATATTTAAATTGATATATTGTTTAAATATTCAGATTTAATAATAAATATATATTTGAAAATAACGTGTTAGTTTTAATGACTTTTAATGAAAATGTTACTATAATAATTATCATAATTGATTCAATTCCATTTAAATCAGTATTTAACATAGCATAATGCAATCCAATGGTTATTACGAAATCAAGAAATCATGATCCATTTATTATTATTTTAATACAATTTCTATGCTTATTAATACAGTGTTTAATACCACAGTACGGTTAATATAAAAAAATCCCAATTAACTTAATATATACACGTTACTTGTTGTTATACAATCACAAAATCTGATTCATATATTACATTTTTTTGGAAAAAAACTAAATTATCGTATTATATATTTAATCACCAAAATAAATAAATAAAAATTTATTAATTTTTTATTTGAATCTTTAAAAAATTCGATTTTTATAAACTAAAAGACATTACATAGTAGATGGATTATGCACCATTAAGACAGACGCTTCCCTATTAATATTTTTATGTAGATCAACTCAAAGTTTATGTGGGTCACATCAAAATAACTCAAGTTTTATGTAAGTCATGTCTACTTAAAACTATAGTCAATCGTAGGACAATATATAAACTAAGTAAGTCAAAAACATACACACATTATAGTTATTAATAAATATGTAGGTCAAGTCGACATATATTTTAATATTTGTTGAAATATTTACAATCTTAATAGTTATTGAAAATTCAGTAATAATAAGGCCATATAAAAAAAATATGACCTTTTTTTGGAAAATCAAATAATATATAACAATGAATGTTTTCCATTTTTTTCTCATTTCATCATTTATATTTTCATTGCAGTCATTGTATATTGTTTAAGTTTTATCTATATTTATAAAAAAAGTATAAATGAAATTAAATGAAAAGCACTATTGATTGGAAAATTAATATTATTAAATGAAATATTAACAATATTAAATAAAACGGTCATACTAATAGACGAGAAGCCATATAATATTAATTTCTAATGTAATATTATTGATTTTTTTAGATTATTGTAAATGTTAAATTTTGCAATAACGTATTAAGTATCCGTTTTAGTTTGATTATTCACATTCGTCCGACATTATTCATTTGTTTATTTTATTCATTTCTATATCATGCTTAGTATCAATTAGGCGTTATAATTTTTGATCTTGCAAATAATTGGATGATCGTATATTCTTGATTTGATTGTGTTGGTATATGTTTCATTATCAAGGTTCTGGTTACAATTATTTACTTGATTTTTTATCCACTTAGTTATTGGAATAAATGACCACCATTTTTGCGCTATACCATATTTTAATCACCAAATAAATAATGGGAGAATATTAAACAAGTAAATGATAATATAAGCATTTTGTTGCAAAGTATGTATTCAATAAAATGAAATAATTTTCGATTATAAAAATAATCCTTATCAAATTGATTTTTTTATAATCGAAGATTATCATTTACTTGTTTAACATTTAATTAATGTTGCTACCAAGAAATCATCACTTTATGTGAGTATAATTATCAAGCAATGAATATTTAACTCACTGATTTGATGTTTTCTGATATGAAAAGCATATAAGCACAGCAAAATCCGATTTGAGTGATAATCATGAAAACGTTAGTGAGAATTCTAAATATTTATATATTTACGATATAATTTATGTGACTGTGATCATAGAATAAATAATAGAAAATTCCTGGAATAAAGCAAGATTAAATTATTAGGTTGAATCAAAAATAATAATCAACCCATAAAAACGCAGTTTTCAGTATAAATCCTTTATATGTGAAATTTTACGTTTTCAAATCATTTTAAAATTCATCAAATACACTGTCATCGACAATCAGTCCGTTAGATCACTTGAGATTTATTAAACAAAACATATATATATATATATATATATATATATATATATATATATATATATATATATACAACGCTTGAAATAGTATTTTACATTGTGTAATAACTAACAAATTGTATTGAGTTACGCAATGTACAATGAACTGACTCCCATTGTGGTCTTTGACCTTTAAAGCAATACAATAACTGAATCTATTCGTCAAGTACTGAAAAATGACTTAATAAAAAAAGTTGAGAAATTTAAATATTTTTAATGACTTATTCTAATTTTTAATTAAAATTTCTAGACCAGTTGATCTTAACCTTTTCCATGTCAAGTAGCATTTTTGATCATAAGAAAAATTCACAGATCACCAAATAAAATCAAATTATATTTTTTTACTTCTCATAGTGCAAAATATTTAACGAACAAATCAGGCAAATTGTAAACAAAACTTCAAGACAATTTATTTTATGAATAAAGACAATGCTTGTGGGAATAATATGTAACCTAAAACCTTATAAAAGTAAAAAGAATAATCTTAGATGGAAATGTATTTATGAAGAATGTAGTTATGAAGAATGCAGTTAATATAAATACATTCAAGCCTGATCAACCTTCGTGATCCTAAAATGACCTCATTGTGCATTGGATGTCCTTAGATTACCATACTTTACGATTACATAGAAAACCTGTGTTAAACATGATTACTAGTGATTTTAATAGTATAATCTTAATACATTATTTTCTGTAGCAATTTATGGCTGTAGCGCTATATAAAGGTTTAAAATGAATTTTAATTAATTATTAATTATTGATCATTTTTTAAATATAAGTTTCAAAAGATTTTATATAAAAATTTTGAATACAAAAATACCTTTTAAGAAGATAATTATGTGTTTTTATTTATACACTGCTTTGACATAAAAATAACTAGTTATCTAAAGTTAGTAGTTGTGATAATAATGTACTGTTTAGTAGTTGTACTGTTTATTTTATTCAAGTGAGACATCCGACAAAAAAAAATTTACACCATTAATTTATAAGTTAAAAATGCTAAAGGTAGTC
>CAUHTR010005168.1:0-30190 GCA_959609185.1 Schmidtea polychroa | reverse complement strand
NTTAGATTAATATTTTTAACTATGAATAAATAAAGAAATCACCAAAAACATTTATTTTTTTAAGACATTTAAGAAAGAAGCGGAGTAGTTTTTTAAGTTTTTGTAATGTTCTTTATCCAGCTCATTTATATGGCGAATTTTGTCATTTTATGTAATTATATGAAATTATTATTTTTTTATACAAGTTATAAAAATTTACGATTTTCGAATTTTTTTCCAGAAAAATATCTAAAAATCTAAAGAAATAATAACTTCAAAAATATTTTATAAATAGATTTTACAATGTTTTGTCGTCCTTTTATCGAAAACTCAAAGTAGAGTTGTCCGATTGAAAATCCAAAATTTTTTCAGCCATGAATTTTAATATATGTTAACAATATGTTAATTACTTTCTACTTTCGGAATAAAAAAAAGCTATATTAAATTTGCGTGTATTTTACATTATGTGTTAGGCTGTGTTTGTATGTAAAATTATTTTTCTGTCACTTTCTCAATTCCTATAATAAAACTTTTAACCTTCGGAACATTAAATTTTTGCACACAGGTAGGTTTGTGTGTTCCTATATTATAATTTTATCGATTTTTTTTAGATTATAGAAAGTTTTATATTCTGGATTTAGGTGTATAAATGGTGAATTATGAGTTTATGATTCGCGTCTGTGTGCGTTTTGTTTGCTTTGACATTTAATTAATTAACAGACGCGGATAATTGTCGAGCTGTTATCAAGTTTTGGATTGATCGGTTTTGAAATTTTTCGGGTTTGTTTTTGATGTCAAGTATTAGAAGTTTGGAATTTCGTGAAGTTGTTTAAATATGGCAGATTTTCTGTAAATTTTGTAAATAAAGATTTTTAAATTCGTTAATGATTAATTTCAAAATGGAAAAAGTAGTTTGGAATATCACTGTTGGAATGGATGAATGGACAATAAAACAGACACTATTTATTACTCCTCAAGTTCAATCTTTAGTTGATTTAAGAAAAGTTAATTCGTTTCGGCCATTATCTCAATATTCATTATGTAAAGCATGTGAAGCTGTTAATGTTGCAGTTTTAGGATTTATTCCAGCTGTTGAAACTATTGCTAAAAATTATTCTCAGATTTCATCTTAAATCGCTAATTCTTGCAATTGGAGTCGTTCTCTGATTGGTAAAATTCTTGATTGTACGTTAAATTATAATAATGAAAATGATCCCAAATTCAAAAGTCTTAACAAGATAAATGTGCCTAATCAGTCAATGCTAGCTTATTTTAATTCATTAGACAATAGAGGGATTAAAACTCATCATTCAAATGCTACTTTTATTCAATATTCTGAAGGGCTCATGAAATCTATTGAACGGATTTTGTTGCTAGCAGATTGGATATATGTATTAGATATTCGGAGAAATATTATTAAAGTCATTCAAAGTCTCAATGATATGAATTCAAAAGGCACAGAAAATTTCCCAGCTTTTATGCATATGTTCAGCCGTTTCGGAGCTGACATGGTAGAATTAGGAGAAATCTCAGGACAAAGACAAATGATTCTCAAAAATATTCAACACAGGTGCTTAGTAGCTTTTACCCAGTCAATGTCAGAAAGAACCACTATGATGATTTTAGCTGTTTGGAAAGTCAATTTTAAACAATAAATATAAAATATTTCGTGTGGTTGCGTGTAATTATTATTATTATTATTATTATTATTATTATTTAAAACAATAAAATGATAATTTAAGCCTCTTGCTGCGAATAATGTATTTAATGAAAAAATTTTCGACTAAGATAGTCCTTGTCAAGGACCAATGATCACTTTATACTTTATAATAATAATAATAATAATAATAATAATAATAATAATAATAATAATAATTATTATTATTATGATTATTATTATTATTATTATTATTATTATTATTATTATTATTATTATTATGATTATGATTATTATTAATTTTATTATTAATAGTATGATTGCGAGAATAATTATAAATTAAAAATTTGAATAACCTGAGCCTTTTAACTCGTTTGTATTTGTTAATTTCTTCTTGATTCACATAAATTGAATTACATGAAATATTTTCATCTTTGCTAATATTCCAAGCTTCTTCTATCGGTTCAATATTACTATCAGCACTGAGAAATATTCTCCTCAAAAACAATCTCACAATCAATTCTTCTTCTATGTCAGTTCCTAAGACATGGATAACAATTATTTTCCTAAACTTTATCAACCTGGATATTTAAAAAGAAGTCTTGTAAATTTCTTCCAGAAATTAGAATTAAAACAAAATTGAAGTAATGTTTGAAACAATCTACGTATTTGACTCTCATTCCAATCTGAGACGAATTCTCGCAAGAAATATCCGTAATTTGTCATGGAGCGACATAGGGGATAATTATTGCATCTCATAATACCATCTGTAACACACTCAATATCGGCTACTTCGGAACTTTCGATTGGAAAACATACATGCTGCATTTAAAATGTATTTAACCACAATATAATACTAATTTATAGTTATCAATAGAAATTCACAGTTCGATAATCTAACAAAGATTTCTTTGAAAAAAAAATTTCTCTCAAAAAATTAAAATAAATTTTCAAGAAATGGATGAAATATTTCAAGTTAACCTATTATTTTTAGAGTTCTATTATCGGAAACACTGAAAATCAATAAAAAATTTACAAAATCTAGAGTTAAAAAATAATTTTGCGACATATATGCCGTTACCTAAGAGAACAATTTCGTTTCGCTCTATATTGCATGACGCGATAAAATTCTTTAATGCTAGAATGATTTTTACTTTTAAAAAGTTACTTCAAAAGGGTTTTCACTACTTCGGTTATTATAATATACTTCTCAAGTACCACATAGTATCTATTTTTTATGTCACTGGAATCGGTACTGATTTCAATCAAGTTTTCAGTATCATCCCTTTTGGAGATTGTGACTCTTTTTATTGAATTTAAACTATTCTTTAATGTTATATATCACATTTGTTTCCCAATGGACTTTCAAATCTTCAATGCCATTTTTCATTGCAGCAAAAACAAACAAATTACTGCGAAATCCTGAATTAGTACTAAAACTAGACCTCTACTTTTAGCTATGTTTCCCTCTGAGAGTGTTTGCAGTTTAAATTTTGAAACATTTGTACTATTTTCTTTTCTAATAAACTGCTTTCTTCCTTGATAATATTCTAGATCTGTGGTTCCAAACTTTTTTTGGCTCATTGCTTCTTTCTGGAGGTTTACTATTACCCATCGCCACTCCATTTCATTTTCATTGTATGCCATTATTTTAATTTAAAGTAAAGTATATGGTCAATCCTGACGTTAATTCGCATCTGCGTGCGCGTTGGATTCGGAGATGGGGTTGTTCTTGTATGCAGACACACAGACACATAGTTTTTTGATTTATTTGGGTTCGAATTTTTGGATTTTTATGTCAAGTTTGGAATTTCGAGAATTTGTTTAAATTTTATAGTTTTTCGGTGAATTTGAAAATAAAAATATTTTAAATGCGTTGGCGTTCTGATTTCGAAATGGAAAATGTAGTTTGGTACAATAAATCAAGAGTTGCAATCACTGTTGGAATGGATGATATTATAATTGTATGGAGTTTAGAAGATGGCAAACAGAGTGATATATTATATGGACATTCAGAATCAATAACGAAACTAAATCATTCCTTGTAAGTGTGGATTTATGTGATCGTATGGAAATTAAATCTTGATCAAATGAAGTTTAATAAATTCAAATCAGTTGAAGGTTCAGAAATTATTGACTTTAAGTGGATAGTTGATCCATTATCCAAATATGATTTTCTATATGTTCGAACAATAAAACTGGAACAGACGCATGGAAATTTGGACACGAATCTCTCTAAATTGGACTTTATGCTTGCCGTTATCCTCGAACATGAGTTATTATTATATGAGGAATCAAGTCAAAGGCTTTTAGCTGATGCTTCGAAAGAATATGATGCTCAATACCAGATCGAGTTTACCAGAACAAATATGTTCCTTTCGACAATTAAACAGTGTAAATAATAAAGCATTTTATTATTTTCAACAATTTATTATAAAAATCAACCAACCCGGTTTTATCCGGTAACTCTTAAATAAAATAGAAAAAAGTTAAAATATATATTTTTTTACAGATTTTTTAAGAACAAAAAAGTAAAATAATTAATTTTAATTAATTAATTTAATTAAGATCATTACGTAGATTTATAAATACCTAGATGTTTTCATTTTAAAATTGGAATCGGGAAAAATTAAGAAGTTTTAAATCCTTCCCCTTTGAATACCCATCGCCCCCAGGTTGGGAAACACTGTTCTAGATGGTGTTTCAATATCGTTATGAGATATTCACCTCTCTCCGATTAGCAGTGGTTCATACGTTTCTCTTCCAAGGGATGATTGAAATCTTCTATATTGCGTTTTGTGCTTACCATTCTTTTACTTATTACGGTAACATATGAAAGTGACCGATTACTTCAACCAATTCTGGTTTACAACTCCGATTTTCATTTCTTGACAAAATCCTTGATGGCTTACTTGTTTAATCAATCTTTGTTTAAGGCATTGTCAATATCTTCTGGACAAATCTCAAAGGATGGAAAATATTTCTTTCTCTACTCGTTGCAAAACTGTCACTCCTTGAATATTATTTGTTATTGATTTGATAATTGTAGTATTAAGACTCAGCTTATTGGTTTTCACATATGTAGTTACAATTGCTCTTACGATCCCTCCCATAAATTTTAAGCCTCATCAAATACTTACACGTCAAATGTATTCATCAGTCATTATCCTAGGGTTAATAAACCTTTCTTGATATCTCAACCAATCTACAGCTCTTTCGATCCTCGCCTATTATCGTTTCATGACTTTGGTAAAAATTCCATAAAATATCTAGTCGTCTTTGTGACCGCATTGCTTTTCGGATCGACCATAATTTTTATGTTTATAAAAACGACCATTATTTACATATTAAATTAATAGTTCTTCAGTGTCAGCTTGTTGAATTTTACTATTTGCAAATTTTATACAAATCCACAACATATCTGATTAAAGAGGTCTCACATGACCCCAAATACATTTGCATAAGAAACATCATGGTAATAAATTGTAGCTCGTGTTTTTATAATTACATAAGTAAGATTTTTTTTGATCAATTGTTTTCCTTTGGATATAAATAAATTGAATGTACAGGAAATCATGCTTGACTATTATTAATATCAAATTTGTATTTTCTTAGATTTCAAATCAGATATTAGAAATATATAAACATTGTCTCATTAAATATAACTGTAAAATTCTTCAGCAAATAAATTATTTAATTAACATTAACTGAATTTTAAAATAAAAAAATGTAAAATTCATACGTTTTTAAGAGTAGATGATAAAAAGTTCAAGTTAACCATAAACGAACAATCTTCATAAATGATCTTATACAATTTTCCTAATAGTGATCAAATTAATTACTAATTAATTAATCAGCAATTGAAAACCAACCAATATTCTGATAAATTTGTCTCATTAAATTATTGTCAATCTTTTCAGTACTTTCTGAATGAGGTTTATGAAAATATTGTGTTTGCAAACATGACGATGAGCTTATATAACATTGAACTAAAATATTAAAGTGTCGAGATATTTTACAGATATTATGCAATTCAGAAACTAAATAAATTTCATGAAAGTATTCATTAGATAATATACATTACTTTCTAGGTAAGAAAATATCCTATGTTTAATTTCCAATGGCATTAAATCAAAATGTAATTGATTACAAATTTCATGAATCGTGAATGGCGTTGGTAATGATAAACTTTTTCGCAGTTTTAAACATTTTGAATTCTCAATAAAAATATCAAATTTTCTTTTCATTCTTTATTATAAGCTAGGTCTAAATATGTCTAAATAAAAACGAAATATCAAAATCTTTTTAAATCCTTGTAACATATGTAATATTAAAAGAAGCAACAAATAAAATGTATTATTTATCTAATTAATAAAACTTACAAAAATTAAGTTAATATTTTGACGTATATAAACTTAAGTAACCATGATAAGTTTATATTTAATTTGTAAAAAAGAAAATAAATGAACATTATTGTATTCACGCTATTTTACATTATTATTTATACAATTATTAAATATTGTAATTTCTTAATCTTTGTTACTTAAGATTTCGTTTATCTTCATTGTTTCTTACTAAAGAGTAAAGTTTTATTTTATATTTAATACAAATTTTAATCAACTAAAAAATTGCCCCCTAAAAAATAAAATGTAAGTAAACACATTTATTATCTAAACGAAACAATTTTAAAACTTCATTAAAATAATTTTTAAGAATATTGTCTCTAAACATCCACTCTCCTAAATAAAACGGCAATTTTTCTTTTTTAACCCCCTTCATAGATTTAATTCTATTTTTTTGTTTTGCCCAGTAACTTTCAATGGCTTGTGTATGCGTTCCAGTTTCATAGTTAATAAATTGTGTTTTAGTGTTTAGGGTTGAATGGGCCAAATTTTCATTTCTTTTGATATTTAGATATCCTTTCCATTCATCAAACCATGCAATAAATACAGGCAAACACATTCTATTAATTATTGGTATTGAATTTTTTATTAGTGATTAGAAAACCAGCATCACAACAAACAAGTTTTAAGGTCTAAAGGAACCTGATCTGACAGATTTTGTAGTTTTAAATTTTGACTGGTTATATTTTGGATCCTTGTTGGTCGATATTAAGGTGAATTTTTTTACGCACGGATGTGTAGTAAAGCATGCGATAACATATCAACCACAACTCGCTGCAGGATCTCGACTATCGTTACCATACATGGGTTAGACATTTCTATTTACGCATTACATTACATAAAATGATTACAACAAAACAATAAATACTCATTGTAGTTTTCTCGATACCAAAATTTGACATAAAATTCACAAAGTGCATAAAGATGAAGATTTCTACCCAAAATGCGTTCTTATGTACAGCCTGATTTTGTGTTAGTTAGTTTATATGCATTAGTGCATTAAAATTAATTCAAAATTTTTTAAACCAATTTCTTTTTGATTTAATTTTTATTATTTTTGTAGGCGAATTTTTATTATTTATTATTTAATATATTTCTGAAATTTAATATTTTATAATTTTGCGACTCCATGATGAATATAACTTTTCCTTTGAACTTTCCTTTCTTTGATTATTTCTCTACAATTTTTCTATTATTTTACTAAATCTTTTATTCTTTATTCATATTTTTGCTCATTGTCGTAAATTTGAATTTGTGTTATTTTTTTATGTTATGTTTGTGTTTATTTCGTGTTATATTTCCCGAGTTTGTTATTTATTTCTATGTTTCCTGATTTTGATTTTAAATCAACTTAAGGCTAATCCTGCATGTCGTGTTCACATATTTTCGTTCAAAATTCTACGCTTATTTGTGTTAAAATCAAAATTTGTTCAACAGTATTGTTGTGTTATTTAATGAAAGCTCAATATCTCTGGGCCTCTTGATTGATTATATACGTATACGAAATGTCAGATTGAAAATTATTATGAGCTTAACACGTGAAAACTAATTGTTGATGGAAGGATATTGCTATTGTGATGTTTTTAACCATTTTGTTTTCAATAGATTGAATAAAGTTAGCATCTTCTCAGATAGACAAACCATATAAAGTTGGCAGAAAGAACCTGAAAGGCAGCGCACCGACTATTGCGCACAGAATCGTAGCGTGCAGTACAACTAAACAAGATAAATCCGACAAGTTTGTCCACCTATGGGTACTGGTTACACTAACAATAATAAAATATTATAAAACAATTACTTGCGCGCAATCGTCTCTGCAGCTGAAAGGCAAAATACGGATAAGGAAAGAATATAAAAAATTAAAAGAGAAAAACTATCCTTGTTAAATATGAATTTATCCCATATTAATAACATGGACATTTACGTAATCACCCCAATATTAAATACGGAAAAAATTACACACAAGTAAAAGCCAAAAATTATATTAAAATGAAAATCATATTTAAAGCAAAACACCCATATTAAATGATAAACAAAATATCAAAAGCAAAGTAATCGAATAATTCAGATTTTTGTATATCGAAGATAAGGTTTTCCCGATGGCAATGAGCAAACTTCGACATCTTTGTTAAATTTTTTCTTGGCCTCTTCGGTAGTCATAGAAGGTGGAACAATGAGTGCATCACCAACCTTAGGAATATAATTAAAATTGGAATCATTTAAATTTTAGTTAGCTACTTTCCAGTCAGCGGGAGTAACAAGGCCGGTTTTCGAAGTGATTTGTAAAGAATCCACGAGGCGAATAATTTCACTGATACCAAAAATCAATGAATAAATGGGTAATGAATTCCAAAATATTTAATAAAATATAAGACCAATGCTAACATCGGAAAAATATGAATGTACAATTTAGTTTGTAATGTACAAATTAATTTCCTGTAGTCATTGTCCATTTAGCATTTACAGTAATCTATACTAGGAGTTGTCACTCATCTCATCCAAAACATGTAGCTGAAAACAAAGAAAAAATATATTGAAAGTTCTTTCTGAAAATCCCACTCATTATTCAGAATATAAAACTAAAGTTGTCATAGTACAGAAAGGTAAATTCAATAGACTGTGTCACTGTCTTACTCAACTTCAACAAAAGCAGACTGTGTCCAGTTAAATATGTTGCGAGCAAATATATATATATATATATATATATATATATATATATATATATATATATATATATATATATATATATATACAGGGTTTTTCAATTGAAATCAGATTTTTTTCAAATGAAATCAGAATTTTTTTCAAATGAAATCAGAACTGTTTTAAACGAAATCAAATTCAAATATGTATATATAATATCCATAAAATATTAATATTTTTCAAAATCAATGAACCATAAGACACCTCCAACAAAAAAATCACAATTGAGCAATGCTGCGAGAAAACTTATATGTATCAAATTTGATTCCGGCCAAAGCGTAAAAAAATTGCTGCAGATCTCGTTATGAACTACAAAACTGTTTATAGTATTATTAGCATTTACAAGACGTCAGGAAGGATTGATAAAATGGAAGATAGAGGGTGCAAGTCCAAAAAATTGAGCGAAGAGCATTTAGTTTTTCTAAAAGAAAAATTTCCGATGATTGTTCTACTCCGTTGAGAGGTATGAAAAGAAGTTTGAGTGAGTCTATGAATGTTAACGTATCGTTGGCCACAATTCATAGGTCAATCAAAGACTTTAATTTCTCTTTTAAACGAGTAGCCTTAATTCCCGCTGCCCGCAACACTGCGGAAGCTATTGAGCGCAGGTATGAGTATGCCAATGAATATTTGGCATTAAACGAGGACCATGTCTTTTTCCTTGATGAAAGCGGTTTCAATTGCTCGATGAGATTGGGATATGGACGAAGCGAAGTAGGGTCGCCTGCTCGCAAAGAAGTGAGAAGTATACGAAGTAAAAACTATTCAGTGTGCGCAGCAATCAGCAAAATGTCGATTTTGAATTTTGAAGTTGTAGAAGGTGGATACAATGCAGAGAAGTTTACAAATTTTGTCTCCCAATTTATAGGAAATCTACGATCGAAAGGAATATCGACAGGTACGATTATAATGGATAATTGTACAATACATAAAAGTGTTGGCGTACGCGATTTGATCAACAATTCTGGATTTACGTTACGCTTTTTACCACCTTATTCGCCGCAATTAAATCCGATTGAAGAGTGTTTCTCGAAATGGAAATCAATTGTCAAATCGGCTAACGTTCTAAATGTAATCGAGTTGAAAACGCTATTGAAATGGGACACAATTCGATAACCACGGAGGATTGTATCGGATTTTTCAACGACACGAGAAGGTTTGCATTAAAGGCGGTAAGAAGAGAAGAATTCTGATTAAAAGTTTTAACTACCAATTTTTACTCTATCATGATTTCATTTAAAGTGTATATAATATTTTATTACCTATAAAAATTCTGAATTCAATTTAAAACAGTTCTGATTTCTATTAAAGAAATTCTGACTTCATTTGAAAAAAATCTGATTTCAATTGAAAAAATTCTGATTTCATTTGAAAAAAATTCTGAATTCATTTGAAAAAAATCTGATTTCAATTGAAAAACCCTGTATATATATATATATATATATATATATATATATAATATATATATATATATATATATATATATATATATATATATATATATATATATATATATATATATATATATGTGTGTGTGTGTGTAATAAAACTAGGGTACACTAAGTCCGTTTTGTATGTAGAAATTCAAATAGATTCAATCGCATATAATGGCTATATTGCAAAAGTACAATAACACTAGCGATTGATTCAATTGTTACGGAATTGTAAAATAAAATGCAGACGGCGTTTAACTGAAATAACAATGAAACAGTACACACATAACCGTATGTATAAAAATAATGATAATATAAATATACGAAATAAATGATTATTACTCGAAATTTCTCCCGGAACTAGCAGGATAGAGTATAGTTGCGCGGACAACTTTTTGCGGATCGAGGAAGTAAACAGCTCTTGCTGGCAGAGGAATACCACTTGCATTTTTGGCAATATGATCTAACATGCCAAGTTTAGAAACAAGTTCTCGATCCGTGTCAGCAATAATAGGAAATGGAAAGTCAGCTTCCCCCGATCCAGCAACATGTCGAATATCCTATTTCAATGAAAAAATTCAAAAAATTATTTCAATAAATTTTTACAGAATATTATATACTGTCATCGTGATAGTAATGGTTTATAATTACAAATTCAAGGCATTATTTTGTTGCTGAATTATTAAAATCAGCTATGCACTATTTATTATTAATATGAATTAACATTGCTATGAAGCATAAACACACACGCTGTCTATTCTTAATAACAATGGAATTACTACAGAACCGCTAAATCAGCCTACTTTGATTACCACAGTCTAATTTTATGAAAATAAACTTTATTTCAATGCTATTCTATACGCAGCGCCGTACTTTCGCAAGTGCAACAAATGCAATCTCACTGGGCTCCAAAATATTAAATACATTAGAAAACCTTCGGTACTTCCGTGTTATCTTACCCCCAAAAATTAAATTATAAAATACAATTAAAATAACAATATAAAAAATGAGAGAATACATTATTGATGACGTTATTGAACATGACGCTTTACAAACATTTGCTGAGTTTGTAACTGTGATTTAGAAAATAAATATAATAATTATATGTGTTCTTTTTTAATTTAATTTTTGGGGGTAAGATAACACAGAAGTACCAAAACTTCTCCAATAGCAATAAAATATCACTAATTGAAAGGAAAAACCCAAAAATGAAAATTCAATATTCGTTTAAATTTCTAACAAGTTTAATTGGTTACGATTTAATTTGACTAATAATTCGTTTGCTTTTTTCAAGAGCTAGAAAAATTGCTTCATAATTTCGTTGTATTAATGTTTTAATTAAAATCAACAAAAATGAATTCAATGAAATTAAATTTTTTTTAGTGTTTGCACAGGGCCCCCGGAGATTGTAGTACGGCACTGCTATAAGTAAATAAATATTAAAATGATACACTTTTCAGTTGAAATAAAACGAAGAGAAGTTGAGTAATAGACAACGCTTGAACTACGAATAACAATGACTTCATAATGATAATAAATAATAAAAATTTATCTAATATTAATTGCTTGCAAATGTTTAAGATTTTAAATTTAAAAATTGTTTAAAAAATATTAAATTGAATACATTTAACTAATAATTAATGTTTAGTTAAATCCTTTTTATTATTTACAATTGTTCTATTTTCATTTTCAACTTCTTTTATCTTCATTTCTTAATCAATACTGTCAAAACCGCTTAACATTTTCTGTTTATTTAATAGTAATAACATCGATTAATCAATCCAACTGTGAAGGGTCCTTTCAAATATTAGGCTCGTACTAAAATAAAGTATACCATCAATTTTTACTCAGCACTTTTTAATCTCATTTATTGATTGCATTTTATTCAATTATTAATATTTTTATTTTATATACATTGTTTTATATTTAACACGAATATTCGGCCACCTTATTAATTAAATTAATTTAAGAATTATTATTTGAAAGGGCCTCATGACCTTAATTACCAAAATTTAGATGTTAATTGGTACCTTTTGAAAATATCTGGAATTTACAAAAATATCATATCAATTGCTCAATCATTATCTCAAATTCCCACTATTCTGGATATATATGACTTTAACTACCCCTCGTTGTCAACTCGCTAAAAATGTTTTCTATGCCAATTAAATTGCTTTATAAATTAATTGCCTTTGAATTAGAAAAATAAAATAAGTAAATGATGAAGAGTGCTGAGTCAAAAAAGAGATTTTTCAAGTCATTTTTCAACTGCTTTATTTTGTAATGTTGAAGAATGAATTAAAATTTTAATGGTCTAAAATCATTGCCTTACTTGACAGCTGTAGCTCATAGTGTTGATAATGAACAAATCGAGTCAGTCAAAGCTCGCATTGAATTAAGTGCCGGTATCAGATTCTGATACTTGACTCATTTTACCAACTCATCCAGTGCAACAAATGCATTCATCAAATCAAAAATTTTTAAACTGGCCTTCACTTACGGTTTTGAGATATTTCTTTGAAGTTGCAATCATTTCGAAGACTCAAAATACAGCCCAGCATAATCAGTCAAATAATGCATTATTAGTAGCAACAGACAATATGACTGAAGCTGATTGGGGTGAAGATGCCGATAATCAATTCGATGAAGATTTTAAAGGTGGGGTAGAGATTTCCATTAATCTTCTTCGCGATGGATCATCTGGTACTCAAACTAACCTGGGGCTTATGAATCGTCACCTACTGAAAAATCACCATTGCAAGTTTGGTTAGATAATTCTGACCTTGCAATAGATTAAGTACTCACTGAATCATTTAATCAGGCAATGAGAATTTTGCATGAGAAAATCGGTGTTGTAAATTTTGAACCTTGCGAAAACATTATTACTCAACTATATGCCCGATCGAAAATATCATTCAGGATGCTTTCTTCTACACCCAATTTGTTTGATTATCCACAGAGAAATATAAAACAAAATAACGAACTTCTGATAGTTTTATAAGTATTCCAAAAATTCTTATTAAATATAGAACAAAATATACTGGAAAACTTTAAGTACAATAGTTTTAAAAATTATTTTTCTTAAGCTTTTTATAAAATTTTTGAAAAGTATAATAATAATATATAATAATTAGGGGTGGGGTTCATAAAATATTAATAATTATTAATAAAATAAACAATTTGATTAAAATAATATGTTAAAGGAAAGCAAAATTAATTATCATATTTCCAAGAATATAAACTAGTTCCATTTGTTGATTTCATTCAAATTGATTATTTTATTAATAATCTAAATAATATTAAAAACATCTTTCGATGTATTTCAGCTATTAATAGGATTCATAATTGAACATTTTCGAATACATATTCCTAAAAATAATTGTTCAAAATAAAATAACCAGGAGAATCTTTTTAAAATATGTTAGTTAAGTTTAGCAAGACCAAAAGTTCAATTCATTCGATTAAACCTTATGTAATTATCCTGTTTTCTGGTAACTGAGCAAAGACCAGTAAACAGCATTATTTAGAAAATGATTTTAGAAAATAACATTATCTTCACTCTTTTTTGACAGCTCCTTACCTGAACCAGTTAGGTCACCCCGATAAAACGCCTTGCTTTTGCCATATCCATCAACAAATCCGAGGGACAATCACTGAAAGTTGCAGGAATTAACCTGAAGGAGCCCTGTTTTTCACTTGGTCAACTTAATGTTGCTTGCTCCAGAGTTGGTTCAGCCAAAAACCTCTTCATCTTTGCAACATATGGCAGAACAATAAACATTGACTATCAAAAAGCACTTTCTTAGAATGTAAGGTTGACAGGGTCATTTTAAAATGTATTAATATTATTTTTTCTTTTGTACTTTTGAAATGTTACAGCTATCAACATCAACATGTGATAAATGTTGAAAATAAATACTTTTGGAAAAAAATGTGCGTTTTATTGAAAGAAAACAATTTTACAACACAACTTATATTGCCCCGGGCAACGCCGGGTACCCTAGCTAGTTTAATATAAAATAATCTTTATAGTCAAGTCTAAATTAAACAAAACTGATTATTTTATTTTTTAACAATTAATCACTGTCAAGTTTATAACATATCAGCTTTTGGTTATTCAGTGTCATGATTTACTCACATCATACCTTCTAGAATATCTTTTTCTACATTTATCGACAGATAGATTGGTGATTTGATCAGCGTAGTACCAAAATTAACTTGAATTTTGACACAAATAATTTTTAATTTGGCACCCCTTGTTCATAAAAAGCTACCAATGATTACAGCCTGCCATTGAAGTTTTACTTTTATTAGCAATCCCTGCAAAATGCTACGACAAGGAAAAAATATAACGTTGGTCCTTTTTTACTATTAGTGTACAATAACACTCATGATTTCTTCACCATCACAGATTCCTTTCACCATTCCAAAATCGTACCTTCAGACATTAGTCGAACGATTCAAACCCACTAGTAACAGCGATTTCATTAGGAAGAACTAGGATCAAAGTTTGTACGATATATTCGCGAGTCAATTAAATAAGTATTCACTGTTTCATCTATCTGTCATTTTCTAATTCGAAAGCTTCCTAGGTCAAAAAGGATATGAAACTTGCAGTTTTCATCAAAATAGCATTTTAACTTTAATCAAAGATTCTCGAAGCTCCCTCGGTGTATCCATAAACTGTAAAATACTGCAATCGTAACGGAAGTAGTTTATCTAATATAGCAGAAATTATAAAACAACTGACTTTGAAACTTGTTAAAATTTTGCAACATAATATCAGAAAATTTATTTTTTATTACTCTCTCAATATTAACCTCGCTGCTGTTTGTATGTGGCACGGGAATTTTGTGAGGCCAAATTAACTTTCTTTCCGTGATCGGATCGAGAACACTGCATGCTATCAAAATTTCAGATCGATCTGATCAGGGAAAGTTGGTTAATTAAAAAAATATTGATATGTCAAATCTAGTGTTATTTCCTTATTTCAATATAAATTCTTATCTATTCATTCAGAGATTACAGTAAAATCTTTTTTTACACGATTTTGAAATAACAAGTTAAGAAATTTTAAATATTTTTACACGTTATTTTTGATTTAACCCGAATTCCAATTTTTTTTTAATTATTTACATGATTTTCTGCAAAATCGTGTAAAAAAAGACCGTGTAAAAAAGATTTTACTGTATATCTAAAATATGTTGAAATTAAGAGTGAATATAGTTCCAAAAACCATGTTTTTTATGGTTAATTTTTAGAAGCCTAAAAACATTTACATCAAACAATAAAATAATTTATCTCAATTTTATCGGTATTTATATTTTATATAGTATCATTGTACCACAACATGACATATTTACATTGTGATATTACATTCAATAAAATGACGATTTTGATGATCTGTTATTATGATTTCTGATGATTTATGTTTCAGTTTATATTGCTATAAAGATTAAGAAATTCGAATTTTTATATGAAATATTCTAAAGAGGAATGTAAAATATATGCAGATATGGACAAACTTAAGAAAAGATTTGTATAATATAAGTTGCATTAACATACATTTCATTCAAATATAATTTCGGAAATTATCTCAAATCTTTAATCAATATATAAATAATTTTATAATTCGTAACAATCAATATATTAATGAAAATTACACTTGAAATAAAATTTGAATTTTTTATAATAATAATGTTATAAATTAAACTAACTGCAGTCCATGCTTTATGATTTTCAACAGTATCACATGAAATTCCAACAATTTTTACATTTCGCTTTATAAAATCGGGCATAATCTTTACCGTCTTCGCGAATTCTGTAGTACAAACTGGAGTAAAATCAGCTGGATGAGTACACAACAATCCCCAACTAAAATATGAAAACAATACATATGAAATTACAATGTAAAATACTAAATGAATGATTAGTTTTATTAGCAATAAAAGAATGATTAATCAATTTATAATAAAATCACAATAGAAAACACTCATATATTAGTGAAACCAGTCCGGTAAAGGGAAATAATAGATAATTTTAGATAGATTAAAATTTATAGTTTAATTTATAATTGCAGTTTACATGTTTAGAGAAATTTGAGAAATAAATTACTTAAATAGTTTTTTTAGATATAGATAAAGTTAACCTTGATCCAAAATATTCCGGAATCACAATATCACCAACAGTGCTTTTAACTTTATAAGTTGGAAAAGTAGAACCTAACGTCAACATGGTTACAGATTGAATTATTGAAAGTTTAAATTTAACAAAACAATCAAACTTTAAAGAAAAATAATTTTAAATAATTGGTTTGACATTCAATACATGATAATTGTAAACAATTAGAAATAATTTTATGTAATTATATATTTTTAATAATACAAAATTATTAAATTCAAAATGGTACAATTAATGGTTTCATGTTCCACGAAAATTACTTTATGGAGTAGGGATGAGGATACAAGCAGTAACATGAGTCGAAAATTGTCTTTATATAGTTTGACAGCAGACATGCTGAGCCTTCAGCTAACTGTTCCATCTGCTGGGTTATTGAAATTATTTCGACAGTAAAATAATTAGCAATTTTACTCAAAATATCCTTTATATAAAAATAAGACCAACAAAACAAGATTTATTGTCAAACAGAAATAAATGGTATTTAATTGTAAAATATCAACAGTAACAATATAATCACGCCAATCCTTTTCTCTGTTTGAACTACGCCAGGTAACCCTATAAGAGACCGCCTCAAAAAATACAAATCTGAATTGGCACAAATCTTTTAGCAATAGATTCACCACTAATTCTGTTTAATAATTCTTAAATTTTTCATTGATTACTGGCAAGGGTTGTTGCCATAGTCTTACTTACATCTCAGATCATTGTTACAGCTCAGGAAACCTCTATCAAATTACATTGTGACCAAACTACACCTGTGATAAGTGACGTTGGTGCTGTGCAAATTGGATGGAGCCCAAAAACAAAGTTAAGAATTCTTAGGATTTCGCAGTAACATATACCTTTAGGTTCAGTCTTCACCTGAATAAAATATGCGCGTGTTATATTGGAGTTTCTCGGAAATATTCAAAATTTGAAATACTATATATTTTTTCATATTAAATGCGCATTCAAATATAACATGCGTATTTTATTCGAATGTAAGTCATTCTGGAAGTTCTATATAAACATTGCAAATTTCAAAGCTTTATTTCTTAGCTATATTTCAATAATAATTGAAGAAAAAATAATAATTTATAAATGAATTCTATATTTTTAACGCATTCGCTGCCAACTACGATTTATTTTGTAGTTGAAGACCTTAACCTCTATTCTATTATACTAAGCTTAATTTCGATATGGCTTATTGAATTAACTTTATTGTGACATTTTAGCATTGGGATAAAATGCCTATTACAAAAAAAAATGTATTGACCATCGGTCAATTTTAATTATATTGGGTATTCCACCAAAATAATTCTTTATTGAAGTTGAATTTTAAAATTTAGTCGTGCTCAGGTTTTTTAGATTAAAGGTTGTTTTATGCTTTAATTTAAATAGTGTTTTTTAAAAAAGATTTTTTTTTGATAAAATAAAGGACGAAGAAATAGAAAAATATTTTGAAGCTATTGAATTATCCAATAACAAGATTTTTCTGCTGATGAATATGAATATTTGTTTGATAATGATGATGAAGATAGTAGTTCTGACAATGATATTGAAAATATTCTAACTAAATGAATTCATGTATCGAAAACTAGTAAAAATATTACATCATCAAATGGTTGGAGTGAAGCAAGTGTTGAGCAGAGAACCAAATTTCTCCTTCAAACTCTTTTTCTTGTTTTAATTTAATAACCCAGGGGCAACTGAGAGGACTGACACAGCATAGCAAAAGCAAGAAAAATAATTGAAATATATAAAAGACACCAAATAAAACAAAATAAAAACAAAAATAAAAAATAATTAAAAAAAATAAACATGTTTTTTATGTATATGTTTATGTTCCTTGACCGTAGATGCTTGTTTTATTATTTATGGAAGAATGATATTGTGTTCAATTTTATCAAATTTTGTACTGTTGTATTTCTTAAATTTTCAAAGGATTCCCTTCTAAAATTTATTGTCTTGATTTTTGGGGTGATTACATTAAATTTGTGAACTCTATTTCTAAAAAATTTCCAAATATCTATTAAAAACATTTTATTTAAAGCAAATACAGTGAACGGTCAATATAAGCAACTCATTTGAACCAATTTCAAAAAAAAGTTTCTTATTGGGAAAAGTTGCTTATAAAGAAAAAAGGAGTATAAAAATACTAGAAAATATTTTTACTGATCTCTTTTACTACCTCAGCTGTGTGGAATAAATAATTTCAGTTTTTTTTGCAAAAGAAAATTTTTATTATAATTATCATATAAGCGTAGTTATTAATTTTATTTTTTAAAAAAATTAAACAATCAAATTTTAATAAATCGATGGTTTAGTGCGGCACTAATTGCCCAAACAACCGAAAACAATTAAGTATATTTGTTCATGATAGCTTTTTCTCTTATTCTTTTTTTGCAGTTTAAAAATAATTATACATAACAGTTTAACTCAAAAGAGTTGCTTATAAAGAATGTTGCTTATTTAGAGCGTTGACTGTATATTTATTATTTATTTTATACTTTTATTAGAAAATTCGTTAACAAAATTATTTAAAAATTTCTCTATTGCTATTTATTTATTTGATTCTTATTGCTCATATTTATTTTTCAATTTTCTGTGTTTATTTAATGGAATTTTCACATTTGTTTGTTTAAAGGAATTTTTTAAGATTTTTCGATTATGAATTTATCTTTTTATATAATAATTTTACATGTTTACAAAATAATAGTACATAAAAATAAAATATTACACTTCATATAAAATTAAATTGTCACACAATAATAAAATTAAATTGTCATAATAGAATTGAATTGTCATGATACAATTAAGTCACATAGATTATTGATGGAATTTTGTTGATTTGTTTGCCTCTCAATTGGATTGTTTGATAATTCAACTGGATTTTATTGACTCTCACTGTACACATTTATTCTAAATTTATTTTACCCAGTCCTATGATTGCCTGTTAGGACAAATGTGCTAATGGACCTGCCCCTGTCATATTACAAATGCAAGCAGTTTCGCAAAAGACATATTTTATAAGCTAGAAAATAACAAAAATCTCCGAAAAAGACAAAAAATTGCAAAAAATACTATTATATTTATTAAATAAAATTATTATGAAAAGGCGATCCTTCAACCGACCGAGAAAGGAAGGAAAAATAAAAGAAAAAAAATAAACCAGCAACACACATCCTCGACTGATTGGTTGAACACACATACATATAAATAAATAAATAAATAAATAAATAAATATATATATATATATCAGAATCAGATCATTAACATTTTTCTAAAAAATTTGTGAAATCCTGACTTATTTTTTATAACAATCTTGTGTAACTGACACACACTTTTAAATAATCACTTTTGGTCTAAACTTTGTAGAACTAATTTCCATCCAACTAATGAAATTATCATTTTTCCTCTAACATTTCGTGGAACTATTTTCAGCAAGCTAATAACTCTTTTTCAATTATCGTTTTCCTTGGAAAGTTTGATTGAAATATTTCCATTTATATGATCTTATTAATATTGTAATCACTGTATTTAACCATTAATTATTCATGAATTCGTTCTTCCTGTCATATACTTTTGACTTATGCTTAATTTAAATACAAATAGTAAACCTTTAAAAGTTTTAGTTAAGTTAATTTTAAATATGAATAGTAATATTTATGAATTATTGCATCTTTTTTTGCTTTCAGTCATATTATAGGAGATTAGGCAGGTGGAATCAGTGGCGCAATCAGAGGGTACGCCAGTACGCTACCGCGCACGGCTTCGACCAACAAAAAAACAAAATAAAAAATCCGAAAAAGCTCGATCATAAAGTCTGTTATAAACTCAAGAAGTAAGAAGTGGTATGATGCAAACCGGCAACCTGAGCGTGTGCTTTGTGCTATGTGGCCTTGACTTTTGGCAGGCAAAGACACCTCAGGCCCAGGTCTGAGCAGGCTCAGCAGATTGAGATTGAGAGACTGAGCACAGGGCGACAAGCAACCCGCACGGCACCTAGGACCCTAGCAGTAAGCAGTTCGCCATGCGGATACACGTTGTTCGTCCGTTTGTATAATAACACATAAGACACATTAAGGTATAAGGTACATCCACAATCCACATCTACATACACAAACAGCTAATCTAAATACAGAGTGAGACTGCTACTACTACTAATACTACTACACCACTGCATATATAACAATCAACAATTCATTTTCATTCATTACGATAAGGATAACATCTTTACAGAAATTGCAAAATAAATTATGAATTAAATAGTAAGTTATTATCAATTTTCTAGTAAATTCATAATTTATTATATTCTCATTCTTTACTAGTTAATTCATTCAACATTAATGCATATAAAGCATTAAGATGAGTAAAAAAATGCAAACAACTTTATTAAATTTTTTTGCAAAGAAACAATCAAGATCAAGTGAAAGCGAAAAGATTGCAGAACCAGAACCGGAAAAGGAAAAAATGAATTTATTGCCGCTGCTGATGATCAGATTATGCATGTTGACCACCAGACTCAGCCTTCTAATAGTCAAAATTTGGAAAATAGAAATGATAATGATAATGATGTGCACAACGTTCTGTCCAGACATTCGAATTTAAATATTCTCAAGGACGAGGAGAAAATTTACTATCTAAATAATTTTTGGAAACCGCCACCAAATTTTTGTTTCCATGGCACCAAAATACAGAACGAAAATTTTAAGAGGAAATTCAATTAGTCTTGGCTTTTAAATTATCCATGGCTAGTTTATTCCAAATCAATTGACGTAGTCTACTGCAAGTATTGCTTCTTGTTTGCAACAAACAACCCTGCAGATCGTGCAACTGAAGCTCTTGGTCAGTTGGTGAAAGACCCTTTCAAGACTTGGCGTAGGGCAACAAGAACATTTAATAAACACCAAATTACCAATTATCATAAATATTCAGTTTTGCGTGCAGACGATTTGCAAACGGTTGTTGACGGAAAGCGGCAATCGGTTATTGACCTCATTGATACTTGCAGGGTCAAACATGCTAGGGAAAATCGTTTAAAGCTAACGCCAATAATAAAAACTCATTTGTTTTGTGGTAGAAATGGTTTTCCACTTCAGGGACATCGAGATACGGGCACCTTTAATATGAATATTGATGAAATTGACAAAAGTACAATACGCCAAGAAGAAAACTTTCGTCAATTAATAAGATTTCGTCTTGAATCAGGCGATCAGGCTCTTAAAGAACATTTAGAAACCCCAATTTTTTGTCTTGGAAGATTCAGAATGAAATCATAAATGCCTGCATTCAAATAATACTAAAACGTATTGTCGAAAGAGCAAATCAAAGTGAATGTTTTTCTGTGCTTGCCGATGAAACCACAGATATGTCGACGCAAGAGCAATTTCTATTTGCATATGGTTCATCGACAAAAAAATGAACGAGTCCTTTTTGCAGTTTGTGCCTGTAGTAAGCACATCAAGTGAAAGCCTGGCAAATACATTTGTGCAGTTTTTGAGTAGCATTGGGTTAAATCTATCTTATTTAAAAGGACAAGGCTACGATGGCGCAGCAGCAATGTCTGGCAAATTTAACGGAGTTCAAGCTAAAATAATGGATTTATACCCTTCTGCATTATACGTTCATTGTGCTTCACACTCGTTAAATTTAGCTTTGTCTGTTGTATGTCAAATACAGGACATCAGAAATTGTATGGGTGTTGTGGACAAATGTTACAGTTTCATGAATACACCGAAAAGAGATGCAGTTCTTCAAAAGAAAATTTCTGATATATGCTCAGATGCAAAACGAACTAAACTAAAAAAATTATGTCCAACGCGTTGGGTTGAAAGACATGATTCAATCATGATAATGGTTGAATTACTTAATCCACTTATTCTCGCCCTAGAAGAAATTGAAACTTGGAAAGACAAAGAATCGTCTTCGGGTGCACATATTTTACCCTGTGCTATCAAAAGTAACAATTTTTTCTTATCAATTTTGATTGTGGAAAAATATTTTCTTACACTTTACCGCTAAGCAAAATATTGCAAACTGAGTCACTTGACCTTGTAACAGCCATTAAAATTTCCGAAGATGTAGTTGGACAGTTTGAGAAATTTCGTAAATCAGCAGTTACTGTTTTCAATGAAATATAAAAAAGAGCTGAAGTATTATTGAGAGAAATGGTAGATACCAACTATGCTATTTCAATTCAGCGCATAAATAAACGACAAATCCACAGATGCAATATTAGTTCTCAATCCCCGGAAGAATATTATCGCATTTCATTATTTATCCCATTTTTGGACGCAACAGTAACCCAATTAAAGGGGAGGTTTCTGAAGCACAAGGCAATATTGAAAGCATTTAATATTTTAATTCCATCAAATACAAATACTAGTCACCATGAGTAACGCACAAATTTAGAGATATTATTGCAAAAATATAACACCGATTTAAATTGCACAATAAATATGTTAATAGCCGAATACGAACTGTGGCAACCAGAGTTCAGTTTAAATCCAATACAAAAAAATGCAAGTGTTTTGCAATACCTCTGCGAATGCAGTGAAGAAATATTTCCCAACATTTTCAAATTGCTTAAAATCTTGGCCACACTTCCCGTGACAACAAGTACGGTTGAAAGGTCATTTTTAACTTTAAAATATTTAAAGAACTATTTGAGAAGCACCACGGCAGAAGACCGGATAAATAGTTTGGCTTTGCTCTATATATATATCGAAACATGCCTATAACGGAAGAAGAAATATTTAATATATTGTTGGAAAAAAAGAGGAAATTATATATTTTTCGGTAAGGGTCAATTTATAAGTAATATTACTCCTTTGTTGTTTTTGCATTTTGCACAAATTTATCGATTTCTTTTGTAAGTTTTTATGCTCTGCTATATAATTTATCAAATTTTTATAATAAATCAAATATTAAATATTAAAAAAGCCCTGGCCAGTGTAGCATATGTGGGTCCTTTAGTGCAAGGCCCGCACTTGATCCTCCTTGGGCTGATACTGACATCGTACCCCATTCAAAATTCCTGGTTGCGCCACTGGGTCGAATGGCAAAAAGTGGGGCGTGGAAAGCTTCTTTGTGGGCTTTGTCACTTCCTTCCTGACTAGCAGAGTGTCGACATCAACTAGGACTCGTAATGGAATCTAATTGTTGTCACCGTTGATGATACCTTATACCAACATATTAATATAGTCTAAATCTATTTAAGTCGTAGCAATTAACATGTCTTCACTAAAAGGTTTTCGGAGTAAATAAAGCTGACACAGTCGTCATAGAAGTTAAGGAGGTAAGCTGATCATAATATAGCCAAAATTTTGTAATAACTGATATTGGGATTCTTATTCGTTAAAACATTAACATCGGTTGGTTACTAAAATAAATAGTATGTTTGTTAATAGTATTGTTTGTTATTTAAACAAATTTCAATCTTCCTTCTAAAATATTTTTCGATAAAATATTTTTAAAATTTCAAAAGATTTCTAATTAAAATCTTTAGAATCTTTCAGCTTTCTCATATCCCCTTATCCCCCTAAGAAATATTTTAAGTTTTTCCACGTTTCTTTCGATCTTTTTACCATTCTCGTTTCTCCAGATATGTCGTCTGTCATGCAATTTCTCAATCACTTTATATGGACCCTCATATCTGTCTTGGTTTTTGTTGCGTGTTTCTAATTTTACTAACACATTTCCTATTTGTTTGTTCTTCTTTTACCTGTTTTTCTTTTGACCCGTACCATTTCTCCCCGCTAATCATTTTTTCCAAAAACTATCTCAGACGGGCTTTTTCCTTTCGTTTATTGTTGGGTTGCATGTTCTTCATGTTCTTCATAAAAAATTCATAAATTTGTTTCATAATAAAATTTCATAAACTGATTTCATAATAAAATTTCATAAACTGATTTCATAATTTCTAAAAAACATTATAATTAAAAACATAATAATTAAAATTTACTTATTCATCCACGAGCATTTTGAAAATGTGAAAAAGCATAGAGTATATGTAACGTCTATCCAATCAGAATACCTATAGGATAGAAAAAATTAACGCACACATACTCTATGCCTTGTTCTAAAATGATGAGTAATCAATGACTCACATAGTAAAAAATAATGTCTTTGTTACTCACATCTTTATGTCTTTGATAAATTTACATGTGACATAATAATAATATTTATGTGAATAATAATAAAATTAATTAATAATAATTATAATAATAATAATAATTATAATAATTAATAATATAAGGGTCCAAGGTTTATATATATATATATATATATATATATATATATATATATATATATATATATATATATATATATATATATATATATATATATCAAACAAAAGGTAATTCAAATTATATATATATCAAATAATTTAAAGGCAAATCAATACATTTATAATAAAATGGTGGGTCCTTCAAATGGTCTAAAACCTTCGAATTTTTCAAACCTTCTAATATATATATATCATTCCAAAGGTATTTGAGAGGTCTATCTAATGGTCATATCTTCGAAGGTATATGGTTGGTCAATAACCTTCAAAGGGTCAAAAACCTTCAAATTTTTAAAAATTTTATAATATATATATATATCATTCAAAAGGACTTTTAATGGCGAGTTCGAAGGTAATTCAAAAATGAGTATGATGGTCCAGGGGTCAAAAGGTCCAAGGTATATATATATATATATATATATATATATATATATATATATATATATATATATATATATATATATATATATATATATATATATATATATATAATATATATATATATATATATATATATATATATATATATATATATATATATATATATATATATATATATATATCAAACAAAAGGTAATTCAAATTTACCCAGGCGGGGAATATTATTATATTTTGTTATTAAAATATTTACACATATACTCAACCCATTATTATTATCAATATTATAATTATTATTATTAATATTATATTCATGTCTTTGTTAATTATGCACTTGTATTGCAAATTTATTAGTCATACCTTGATATTATATCATATATTTTATTTTACACACATACTCAACCTATTATCATTTTTATTATTATTATTGCAAGTATTAGTGAAAAACCTAAAATATTTACACACACACACAAGTTATATATCATTCGAAAGTCTATATGTTAGTATTACACACCTTAAGGGTAGAAAAATATTTCTAAGTGATTGTGTGTGCAATAGGCAAAAATAATAAATTTTATCAAATACATGTAAATTTATAAAAAATATATGTTTTCTGCGTGTGTGCTATGGGGTACAGAATTATTATGTATGTGTAAAAATATGACATTTTATCAAATCCATGTAAATTTGCAAAAAATATACGTTTTCTGTGTGTGTGCTATGGGGTAGGGAATTATTATATGTGTAAAAATATGAAATTTTATCAAGTACATGTAAATTTCTTTAAATTTTACAAAAAATCTATGTTTTCTGTGTGTGTGCTTGTACAGAAAATTGTCAATAATTAGATATTTTACACACAATCACATTCGATATGTATTGCATTTGTATTGCACATGCATTGTTTAACATGGATGTATATGCTTAATATGTGATTATTATTATTTATATTATTATTATTATTATTATTATTATTATTATTATTATTATTATTATTATTATTATTATTATTATTATTTATTACGTGAAAAATTGGTGTAACAGTTGTAAAGTATGCATCACTCTCAGAAATACTGGTAAAAAGATAAAAGTATCATTAAAACCGATGGAGATGACGACAATGTATATTCTGGGACCATTACCGGAAACAACAAAAGGAAACAAATACATTGTTGTTTTTTGTGACTATTTTACTAAATGGCCGGAAGCATACGCTTTTCCAAACCAAAAAGCAGACACGATTGCTAGAATATTTGTGGAAAACATAATATTTCGCTATGGTACTCAAAAGAAATTGCTAACTGATCAAAGGAAGAACTTTCAAATCGAAATGTTCAAATCAATCACAGACCTATTTGGAATTTGAAAATTGAATACTTCACCATATCATCCACAAACTGATGATTAGTGGAACGATTTAATGGGACACTGATAAATATGATCTCCTCATATGTGAATCGAAAACAGAAAGATTGGGACGACTTCATTAAGCCGTGTCTATTTGCCTACAGAAATGCAGTAAATCAAAGTACAGGTGAAACCTCTTTCTATTTGATGTATTTAAGGAAAAATAATATGCCGATTGATCTCAAATTCCAACCACAAATTTCACAATATATGGAGATACCTGATTATAAAGCATTGATGCAAGAAAGAATGCAATTAGTATGGACTAAAGCCGGTTTGACAATAAAGCACAACCAAGAGAAATATAAAGAAGCCTATGATAAAAAAGCACATGCGCATGGCATAAAGATCGGAGATCTAGTATATCTTAACAGACCGGAACCTCTCAAAGATCTATCGCCAAAATTACAATGACCATTTAAAGGACCATTTAAAAGTGTGCGACACCACCGAAACCAATTTAATATTGTTACCATTCAGGAGTAAAAAGGCTAACCCAATGATTGTGCATGCAAATCGATGTAAACTAGTGCTAGAGGAAGATGAATCTAGATACCCCTTAAAATCCAAGCAGAATAAAGTAACGAGTCAAAGAAAATTGAAACAGAAATTCACAAAAAAATCCAACACCATTCAGCTACATCAATAAAATATTATATGTAACAACAATGCTGATGTTAGTAACAGTTGCGAGCGGCAAAAGGATTTATTTGCCATATGCGGTAAGCAAAATCCAGGGAATGGAGAAAATACATATATATTCCACTCTAACAAATATTGTAAGGAGTTGTAAATGCGAGATCACAGACCAAATAGAAATCATTAATTTACTGGACAATACGGCACCAGTTGTAGAACTGAATTATGATAGAGATGTATTTTTCGGCACGAAAGTTAAAGCCAAATTTCAAATACCAATGGCTGTTGAGACAGAACATGTCAAAGTGGTACACGCAAATTCCGATAAAAGTACATACAAAAGTGATACGAAACTGGATCAAAATAGAACCAGGAATGAATGGAATCAATATATATTGGAAGCCAGTGGACTTGGTGAAAGTGCGAATCACATTTCAAGGATTAAATGTCGACACCCTTAACTCACGAAAATCATTTGTCCGTTATGAGAAATTGAAAATGAATCAAAATTATTCAATTAATGCAAACTACTACGAAAACATATGCCTCGAAAATGGAACGGTACCGGGAAACCAATGGTCACGAATTAAGAGTGAGACCCAGTCTATCTATCTCAGAGACGAGCCAAATCGTATAACCTTGAGTGTTGGAAATGGACCGGTAACAATATATAGAAAATCAGGAAATGATGAAAGAGTTGTGATTAACTACAAACAAAGAACCCTGACTATATTATATGCCGGTAATCATTTTTTTACACTTCACACTTCTGATTTAGAGACGGTATGGGAAATAACAGTTAAATATCAGCGATGGATGACCGAACCAGGCAGATGGCAAACAGTTTTCGTGGAAGTCAAGGCGATCAACGAATCGAAACGAACGTCATATACGACCACATCACCTTTCCAATTACAATCTTGATGTGTGAAAGAGACAACTAACTATCCTTCAACCACCACCATCATATCTATATATATATATATATATATATATATATATATATATATATATATATATATATATATATATATATATATATATATATATATATATATATATATATATATATATATATATATATATATATATATATATATATATATATATATATATATATATATATATATATATATATATATATATACAGTAAAACCTCTACTTAAGACCACCTCCCTAAAGAGACCACCTCTAGTTAAGACCTCTATTTCTTCGGAACCAAATTTACACAGTAGTTTACTGGGACAAATAACCCTCCATAATAGGACCACCCCTCTCGTTAAGACCACTTTTCGTAAAAAATATTTTTAGTTTAAATATTTTTTGTTTAAATATTTTTTTAAAATTAAAACTTTTGGTCCGGAACCAAGGGTGGTCCTATTAGAGAGGTTTCACTATATATATATATATATATTATGAAACAAGACCATAAATCGTGATCTGCATGCTATAAATAATGTATAAATATATATTGCATTATATCGACAAAGTGCATGTTTTATAAGTATCATAGTATGAGCTGTGCGATTTGTTTGATAGGATTCAAGGCAAGGCGCTGATGCTTTGCTATGAAGAGTAATACATAAAACTGATTATCATTTAATTTCAGAAAATGCAAGAAGCCTCGGAAATGTCGTGCAAAGAATGCAAAACGAATACATAAGAATTGAAGCGGAAGTTTCGAAGTATGCACGGTAGGATAACGGATTTGGAGGAAGAAAACTTCCATCTGAGAAAGCGGTTGGATCACATGGAGATCTTACTATTTCAACATGAAGCGGATTTTATGATGTTTAGGATGAAGGTAGAAGGAGTGTCGGAGGAATCTGAGGATGAGAGTGAGCTCAATCAATTGGATTAAATAAATTATGTGAACGGACCCCTGTTTTTTTCGTCCTCGGAAAATAGAAAATAAGTAAATAAATAAATTAAAAAATAGATAAATTGATAAAGAGAAAAAGTTAATGTATAAATAAATAAACAAACACACAGATGAACTAAATAACTAAAAAGACAAATAAATGGATAAATAATTGAGTAATTCAGCAAATAAATAAAGTAACATGAGCAAATAAAATGAAAAAGAAAATAAATAAATTATAAAATAAATGTTATAAAAAAATGACTGCCAATTGGTAAATAAAGTAATAAATAAATGAATGACTAGTAAGTGACTGACTAGTAATTGATGAATAAATTAACATAACTAAATGACCATGGGTAACCTACTGGGACGAGAATAAAATTATAACCAATAAATATTAGTAAGTAATTAATAGTTTCATAGTAGCTACAATTCCCAGTAGGAACAAAGGCTAATCACGAAGAGGATTACAAATATCCCACCCTTTCTAATACGCCTAGCATAAATTGAGGGAGGTAGACCGATTATCCCAATAGAAATATTATCCAAAATAAAAACAAATGTATGCTGAATATTTTATTTATTACAGTAACAAAGTTTTTTTTAGTATTCGTCATTAGAGTTCAGCAGAATAGGACATTGGATACCGCAGTCCCATTCCTTTCGCACATTTCAAGGTGGGCGTCTCTCGAGCCTGCTGGACATATCCACATGAATTGTTCATTGTTTTGAATGTTTTTCCAATTCCACACATTGATAAAGGTTGTTATTCTCTGCTGATTTGATTGAATGGATAAAAGTAATAATTCAAAGTAAAATCGACATTGTAAGAAGCTATAAAATTGTAAAATTCAAAATGAATTAGTTATTGAATAGAATAATTTGATTGGGGGATTCTGTTAATAATAGTATTTTTACTATCGTGGTTCAATCATTAAAATCATGTAATGTAAAATTCGAATAGATGACCGTCAACGCCATATTTAAAAGTAAAGTATAAATTTGCTAAATCACTCTTGCGTTTATTTCATCATATAAGTAAGGTAAATAATTGGAAACATTGTTCATGTTTAACTACAAACAAAATTCAAATTCATCATATAAGTAAGGTAAATAATTGGGATCATTGTTCATGTTTAACTACTAACAAAATTCAAAAGATACTTGTTCGCTTCAAGTAATTTTATTTTATCTTGACATACAGTTCATTCAATTTTTAAACTCCTGACAGGGCCGCCGCGTACGATTGTTCATATTGTGCCCCGCACAAGGGCGCCG
>CAUHTR010005167.1:0-30209 GCA_959609185.1 Schmidtea polychroa | reverse complement strand
TATATATATATATATATATATATATATATATATTATATCTATTATATATATATTTATATATATATAGATAGATATCATATATATATATATATATATATATATATATATATATATCTATACAGCGCCGGCTCTAGCATTAGTAGCGCCCCGATGCGAAACTCATTTTAGACGCCCATTTATTTTATTGGTTTTTTGGAATTAACGTAATTTAATTGGCTATATTAAATTTGTAATAAAAACATTAAAAAATTAATAATAGTTCTTTTCCAAGTGAAATACAGGTTTTATTTTGTTTATATATTTTTTTATTTTATTGAAACAATATTATAATATACAAAAATTACATAACATACATATATTTTGTATAAAAATTGACAAAACTATTATTCTAGATATTTACTTTTCTAGCTTTTAAACTGGCAAATTCATCAATTAAATTATGTATATCTAATTTGTCGCATATATCACTTTCAATCGATATCATTGCTAAACCAACTAATCTTTCTTGTGAAATTGTTGATCTTAAATAATTTTTAATTAGTTTAAGCTTCGAAAAAGATCGTTCTCCGCTAGCAACTGAAACTGGTAAAGTTAAAAATATTTTAATAGCAATTACAAAATTGGGAAAAATGGAATCCAGTAGATTTTTATATATATATTGCAAGATGTTTAGTGGGTTTTCAAAGTCTTTCAAAAATTCCTTTGCTATTTTTATTTCATTAAATAATTCTGTTGCAAATATATCTTTTTTCTCGCCATCGGTTAGCATTATTTCTAAATCAGAACAATGTTTTTTTAATGTATTATCATCCATTTTGTTAATTTCTTTTATATTATGTATAAATTCAAATTTTTCACTATATTTTGTGAAAAGATTAAACCTTTCTTTTAAAGAATTGATAGTAATATCTAAAATTGGCGGAAAAAATGATATTTTATATCTAAGTATCGGATCAACTGGCGTTTCGTCTACAGATTCATAACCAAAAATTTTTTTCTTTCTTCTTCGTAACGTATTATCTTTGAATTTCGCAGGTATTTCTAAATCAGCTGCTATATTTTCTGCCGTTTGAAGAATAAGACTAAAATTTTCATCGGATCTATATTCTTCAATAAATTTAATAAGACTATTTAACGCAACTGAAGAAACATTTAAGTTTTGATTTGGATTTTGGAGCAGTTTACTAACAACGTTAACTTTACTTAAAACATCGTACCAAATAACCACTGAACATATAAATTCATACTCTTTTATTTTGAAAGCCACAGCCTTAGCTTCATGCTTTGTATTATTATCTATTTCTAGGTTTTCATAAATGTCAACTAAAGCATCTAAAATTTCAGCTATTTCAAACCTAAGTGGACGAAGGGCATCGACTCTTGATTCCCACCTGGTGGCTGACAAAGGTTTTACTGTAATTTTAGTATTTTTTTTAAGAACTCCCATCGTTTTGTTGAAGCGCTAAAGAAATTATAAATTGTTTGAATAGTGGAAAAGAAACTAAATGATTCTGTGTTAATTTTGGCTGCATCATTCACTACTAAATTAAGTGTATGTGCAGCACATGGGACGAAAAATGCACGAGAATTCAAATTTAAAATACGTTTTTGGACCCCATTATTTTTCCCATGCATATTTGCGCCATTATCGTAACCTTGTCCACGTAGATCATTAATATTCAAACCTAAATCTTTAATGTTGTCAATAAGATAAGTTGCTAAACCTTTTCCTGTGGAGTCAGATACTTTTAAAAATCCCAAAAAATGTTCGCTTATTGCAACTTCATTATTTTCATCTTTATTGACAAATCTGGCTATAAATGTCATTTGTTCGTTATGACTAATATCAGGAGTGCAATCTAATATTAGAGAAAAATATTTGGCATTAATTATCATTTGAATAATTTTTTGCAAAATTTTCGAAGAGATCAACGATATTATTTCATTTTGTATAGTTTTGCCTAAATAATGAACTGTTTGTGTCTCCTTTTTTTGTATCTTTGCTAAATGATTTGCTATTACTATGTCAAATTTAGAAAAAAGTTCTACAAATTTTAAAAAGTTACCGTTATTTTTTCATAGATAGTATCTGACGAGCCACGCAGAGACAGGCATTGTCTGGCAAGATATTTTATGATTTCGACAATTCTCTCCAAAACAGCGTACCAATGTTTCTTTTCAACTGCGTATACTTTTACGAGTTCAGCATCTATTGTAGTTAAGTTGTTCATTTTCTTTTTTAATTGAGTCCACTTTAAAAACAATTAACATGTAATGTACTAACTTCATGAGCTGCAAGTGTTTTTGACAAATTTCTCCAGCAACTAAAACCATTTATAATCAAATGCTGGTTTCCTTCTATTTGATTTATAAACAATTTACAACAAAAACAGAAAACACGGTTTGCTGAACTTGAATAAACTAACCATGATCTTGGTATAATTTCATTATTAGGTAATTTACGATTGTAATAATAATTAGTAAAACTTCGTCCATCATCATCACGGGGATAAACTTCTTTCCTTATTTGCATTGGTCCTTGCTCAATAATAATTTTTCTAATTTTATCATTAATAAATTTAGGCGAAGTTGCGGGATCAATTGAATGAAAATCAGCACTATTACTTATAGTTTCAGTTAAATGTATGGTTTGAAGCTCTTTGTTAGATGAAGATGTTATTTCTGTTTGTAAATTTATAGATTGTGTCTCATTAGTGGCATTATTTCTAACTTCACCATTTGTGCTATCCTCTGGAATAATCTGATCATCCGTTAACGTTATTGTAGGTATTGTCAAATTTGCTTTTTTTAAATATTGGTTAAGGCTTCCCTGATTTTTTTGTTCCTCCAACTCTCTCTTCGCCTTTCGTTTTCGATTTTCACACCCGGATAATTTTGTCTTTGAATTCATATTTTATGATATAGGTAAGCTAATAAAAATTTTTTTAATTAAAAAAATATAAATTTTAGAAGTAAAGATAAAAATAATTAAATAATACCTACCACCGTACAATGATTCAATTCCGCAAAATAACTAATGTACTGAAACAAAACACTTTTTTACTATTAAACTGTACTGAACACTTTTTTTTTTACTATTAACCTAATTTGTTAATGGTTTTTTTGTTAAATATTAAAAAGAAACTAAAATTCTAAATTGTTTAGCGCCCTTTCCGAGAGGCGCCCCGATGCTTTGCATCCACCGCTTCCAACTAAAGCCGGCCCTGTATATATATATATATATATATATATATATGCTATTTTTAGTAATTTTTATTGTTATCTATGTATCATTATTATTATTACTATCATCCTAGCCTCTATACGGCTAATGCAATTTCTCTCTGAGCGAGCCCAAACCCAAAAATTAGTATAAATAAAAATAATATGCAATCACACTTTATTGTTAAATCAGATTTTTTATAACTTTTATTTTTTCGAGTTTTAAGTAAATTTTTGGAATGTGAGGCAATCCGTGACATAAAAATCCCTAATTTTTTACAATATTTTACAATTTAGAAGACGATTTGAGAGATAAAATTATTGGAGAAAATTAGACGTTGGAGAAAACGTTGTTGGACAAACGATTGTCAAAATAATTGTAAAGGAAATAATTGTGGAGAATAATTATTGGAGAAGAGTTGAAGAAAAGAATTAGTTGAAAAATAAAACGAAAACAAGTTATTTGATTATTTGAATAAAGTTGTGAAGAAAGTCAAAGAAAACAACCAGCTCAAATACCCAGTTTAGAAACCAAACAGTAATTTGTGATCTTTTAAACCGGTGTTATTGATAAGTGCTATTCCTCACCGAGTGTTGTAATAAGCATTGTATAGTCACCAAGCAGAGTGTTGAATTTATTGCCAGTGTAAAGAGAAAGATTTTTTGTGATTAGCAATAAAGATTTCTGTTGTCAAGTGTTATTTGTGAATCGTATAAAGACACGCTTGGAGTCAGAGTAACATTTAAAATTATCACCAACTCAATAACCCCACAAATCAGATTATTTATAACTTTTATTATTTTGAGTTTTAAGTAAATTTTTGGAATGTGAGGCAATCCGTGACATAAAAATCCCTAATATTTTATATAAGATGTTCCTGTTAGGGGTTACATTGCTGGTAAAAAATTTTAGTCTTAATATGGAATTTGAGTAGCATTATCACCATGATCATTCCCCCGTTTGATCTATACCTAGGCCGTTTTTCAAATTCAAATTTAATAGTTAATTGATATTCTTTAATTTCGCATTCTTCGGCATTCCGTTTTCAATATAACCATTTTTTGATTGTTTCCAAGATTATTATTTTTAAGATAAACTAATCTACCAAGCCCAAGATCTCAATAAGAATTAAATTACCTTTTATTTATAATTTTTATAACTATGATTATTTTCAACATTACCTTTCAAAAAATGTTAATATAAATAACTAATTATAATTACTTATCTCTCTCTCCTGTTTCAATAATAAATATTTAGAAAAGTAGAAAATAATAATAATAATGCAGAATATTAATTGTTTATTTTGAATAACAAATGAAATATATCAAATCTAATATATAAATAAATGTTTCAATTGGTTACTCATCCGTGGACCGTCCGTCAACTCATCTCATTGGTTGGCATAAATTCCATATAGAAATATTTAATTCAAATATTTTGACATATATTTCAGAGGATTAACAACAAGTTTGATATTTTCTAATGAAATGTTATATTGCTCCATATTATCCGGAATATCCTTTATTGGGAACCATTTTATCACTTGAATCTCATTGTCCACTAATGGCTGTAAAAATGTGTCTTTTCTGAAATTGCGAATCACATAGTATCTACTGAGTAAACTGTATTGAACATGATCAAAATATAAATCTTCATCTACAACATTAGAAAGGTCTATTCCAACTTCTTCGTAGATTTCTCGGATTACTGTGTCCAATAAATGCGTATCGGTTTCTTCTACTTTCCCACCGGGGAAAATATAATAGTCATTATAGTGACATTTCGTAAGCAAAACATTTTCCATATTTTCGTCAACAATAATTGCTTTAGCTCGAGGTATAAATCTGCGATTATAATTCCATTTGTTATATTCATTGACAATGTCAATGTTGAGTGGGAGAATTTCCTGTAAATAGTATCGAATGCCAATGACAAATCTCTTAAAATGTTGCGATGATTGTTTTTCTTTTATTTTGTTTGAATCGACATAATACCAATACATCTTCTCCAATCTCCAGAAAATCGCTGACATGCTGGTTTTACAAGACTTGACATCGGATAGAAATCTAACAAATAAATCCTCAATTATTTCATCCGAGATTTCGATGGGTTTCAGATCGAATTTCAGAATTGAATTCGTTCTTAGAAATGAAGTACCTGAATATCTGACCATTAGAAATTGTTTTATAAATCTTCTGATAATGAACTTACACTTAAATATCAAATTTTCTGACTGATTGTGTAATAATTATTTCCTGATATTTTATTTACTGAATACTTTTCCTTAATTTTTGCATTATTATCTTTATTTTTAGAATTGAAAAATTTTTTAATTGGAAATTGTGAGGAGAAAAAATTTCCCTATAAAATAGTTCTCAAATTAATCAAAGTGCCACAAAAGATCGATGAAAAAATTTGAACAAACCCTTTGCGGTCCGTAAAAACAAGTTACCCACCAGGTCTACAATTGTTTTAATCATTTTTTGTTTATTTGATTTTCTTGAACTAATTGGGTTTTTTAATAAAAGGTAAATATATACATACAACGAAATCTGAACCTTCCAATTACTAATTATTGGAGTGTCGAGTTAGACTCGACATAGAATCGCAAACGGTTAAGAAAAAAGTATGCAGCCGTTGAATTTTTTTTAATTTATATAATTTTTATGCAACTTCATGGTAACTTATAATTACTGACCAAGGAAATCAATTTTGAAAATCCTGAAATTATGACAGAAATGCATGAAATTGGTTTATCAAACGCTGAAATTTAGGAAAATAATTTTTTTTAATTTATTTTATTCAATAAAAATAAGTTTTTTTATTTATCTAATATGATGTAAATATTTTCAGTTACTTATTTGTCTTGCCTGATTCCTATGTTATTTTATTTTGTGTCATTGTTTATTATTTATCCCAATGATATTTGTACTGTTTGACACAAATGTAGCACATTTATTGACTAGTTGTAATGAATAAATTCTTATACGGGGTTGTTACTTAATCTTACACTATTTCTTAATTGAATTTGCTATAATCAGAAAAACTGTGAACAGTGCTCGATTGATACACACAGACACTTGTGGCCATGCCTCGGAAGAGGGGGGGGGGGGGGTCAGGAGGGACTTTTGACATGGGCCTCTTAATTTAGCGGGCCCCCAAACAGCACTATTTTGATACTACACCAAATAATCAACGAGTTTATTTTGCACTTTTACGTATGGAATAAAAAGTTTTCTTAAGATAAAATCTAATTTAACTATAGAAGGCCTTATTTTTGGTGTAATTTTCACTTTTCCTCAGATTTTCATTTTTTATTGCACGTGCACAAATAACTGCCGATATGATTTCAAAATCTTAGAAAAAAAATGATTACAGAATATTTGGCTTTGAGCTATTACATGAGTTCAAATTATTATATAAAAGTTCATTAGTAACTAAAAATTCAATTATAATTAAATTATAATGTTAAAAGTTTAAAGTTAAAAGTGTAAGAAAAAAGTATGCAACATATTGGCTTTTCATACGTTTTCGTGTTCTTTCTAACAAATGCAATTAGTAAATTGTACGAAGAGCCCGTTATCTAATCAAGTAAAGAAAAACAATATGGATTATCGAGGGTCATTATCATGATAACATGATCAATGGTATTTTGAAAATCAACCATGGAAACTCTGAAAGACTATTAATTAACTTTTTTTTCAGATGGCATCCGAGGAATTTATTGACGAAGATTGTCAAGCTGTTGAATAATTTACCATAAATCAACCTTGAATTTTGAACTAGGTCGTATTGAAGGCGAAATTGAAGCAAACCATTACGTCAAAATCAACAGGGGGTGGTATTATTTATAAAATTCCTGCAAAGAATTTGATAGAAATATTTAATTAAATTTACGGTTATGAGACTTTGATGAGATTAAAATCAATGAAGTTTGTTCATGGATCAGTTTTCCGCCGTCTGATCACAATGATTGGATAAGTCCAATTGTCCTTCATTCTTCTAAAGAATGCTCTACAAACCCATAATGAGACTAGTTATTTGACTCAAGCTTGAAGTTCTGCCACTTATATAAATTCGATATTGTTGGTGTTTTTGGTGAAATTAAATATTGTCAATTATTGATCTGACTTCAAAGCGTACCTTCTTTAATAACAATAACAAGCTCCAGACAATATAAACTTTATTGATTAATACAATTGATTTCCAATTTACAGTGACTCAAATAATTGTCTGTTATAATGACAAATTGATTGCTTATTAAAATCCTTCGCGAGGAATATCACGTTTCAATACAACTAGGAACTCACAACCGTTCAACTACTGTTTCGGTTTCAATGATCGGTAAATTTGATCAAGTTGCTTTTTTGTCTTTGACTCGAATTTATCCAATAACTTTAACTTTTTAAATCGCTTCTCCGGTAATTTCGTAATTGTCGTTGGGTTTCGTTTTAGCTTTATTTTCTTCCTTTCATTACAATTTCTGTTTTCTTCTCTTTACAAATTCTGTCTTAACTTCTTTTCTCTCAACTTCTTTCTTTACTTTTCAACTCCCTTCATTCCAGTTTAGTTCCTTTTTATAGTCCGCAATCTAATAGCACTTCCTGATATTGACCTCAATTTCGATACCTTTTCCCGCATAAATGTGATGTTCCAATATAATATGTATGAGGTTAGTATATCTTGGAACACAGAAAAATTAGAATTACTTAGACTTATGTCAGAAAATAGATTTAAAGGTTTGCATGAACAATTCACTAAGGATACTGTAATATACGATGTAACGCATGGAATTGACTTTGACATATTAATAATATTAATTATGTAAAGATAGTTTTGGCCAACATGAGATAATAATACAGTCGATTCCCTTAATGGGACACCGCTTAATTGGGACAAATCTCGAAGAACCGAAACCAAACCAAGAAATCAATAGTAAATTTATGTTTAATTTGGACAACATTCCGCTTAATTGAGACAGTAAATTTAAGATCACAGCACATATTAAAATATATACTAAAAATTTGATATGATGCGTTGTCTCACAGCTGATTGGCGCGGCCGCAAGTCGCGCCGATCTTATTCAGTTACCAATACACCCGGCACGTGACAACTGTCTCATTTGTTGCTTATTTTTCAGTCACCAATACACCGAGAATTTTCAACAATAGACAACAATTTACCATGTTACGATGATAATGAAGACTGTGAGGATTCAATTGTAGAAGTTATTAATTCAAAACATGAAAAATTAGACGAAGAAGAAGATGATGATGAGAGTCACTTGTACCTGTGACTAACCAGGAGGCAAAAAAATGTATGGCCGTGTTTCAGCGTTATTTTATGCAGGAAGAAAATGAAGGGAGCCCTACATCCGCACTGAATATCTGTGCTGATTTTGTACAAGTGAAATGTTACAAAACCAAAAGACAGGCTACACTTGACTCATTTTTGCATTGAATTAAATTGTATGTACCTACCCATTTACTATTTTAATTAGGAAATTTTTTTTTCTTAAAAGTTTATTTGTAATTAATATGATAATTTATATATTACCTATATGTAATTTACAGTTTCCAAGAAATCATAAAATAAAATTATTGGAAAAAATATGCATTGTTTAATTTTATGTATTTATTACTGGTAAATGGCCTTAGTTGCCAAAACCAAATCAATGAATTTAAAAAATGTGAAATTCGCTTAATTGGGACAGGCGCTCAATTAGGACAAAATGCCCAAGTCCCGATGTGTCCCAATTAAGCGGAATCGACTGTATTGAAATTATTTTTCATAATTATTATTAGTTTTTTTAATAAATAAACAGTTTTTTTGGGTGCAACTTTATCTTTTACATTTCGCCACGAAGAGAATGTTTGAGAGAATTTATATTGTCAGTAAAAATTGCAAACTATACAAAATTTGAGAAGAACAAACTGATAAAAATTGCTGCTGATATAAAAATTATTAAAAAATTCTTGAATCTCGGATCAACAGTGGGGAAAAATAGAAAATTAATTTTTCCTAAAGCAGATTCTCATTTAAAAGAGTCAGCAGCGAAAGGTATTTCTAAAATATTAAAAATTATCTAGTTAGATAATTTTTTTGTTATAAATAACTAGACAATGGAAAATTCTTATAAATCTTTGTCCTTCAAAATTTTGTCAATGATGTATTCGTCAGCATCCTCAATCTCGAGATCCGATCCGAAATAACAACAGTGGACGTAACTAGAATATTCTGGTATAGGGGTTAGCTTCCCTGCAGCGCACTTCCATTCTTCGGTTTTGAAAATTAATTCATCTTTTGTAAAGTATATTTCGGTATTTGAATCCTAACATTACTTTGAATTTGTTTGACCCGAGATTGATAGGTTTCACCATTATACAATATGAAAATAAATTTCCGATTAAAACAAACAATATTACGGTCGTTATAAAATACATGTTTGTGAATAGTTTTGACTGTGATAATAATTGCTAACCAACTTTTTACAATATATTAATCGTTTTGTAAGTAATATTATTAAATTATAATTAAATCTATTAATTTTATTGAAAATATTTTCATATTATTATGATATCAAAGTATATTAAAATTATAAATAAATTTTGCCAACCGGCAATCATAATCATCCAGCGAACAATGATTAACATCAGCGATAAATTAAAATAAAATAAAAGTCATTCAAATAATTTATTTTATGTAGGTAAAACAAATTTTTTACAAATAAATTAACTGGGACATTTGAGGATTGATGTGTCCCACTCACATTTATGTGAGTGTATTTAATTCATGATGGAGTCTGATTATTCACGTGCTTTGGATTGCTTGCCACAAGCAGAGCCTGTTAGAGACACTTGGAGGCCCAGGTCTCACATCGTATGTGGTCCCTAAATTTTTTGTTTTGTCTTGCTAGCACCACTTCCATAGGTCCTCTTCATGTTTTAATTACCGCCCTAGTTTATTTATTTTTATTTATTATCAATAATCAAAGCTAAACAAAACAAATTACCCGTTTTCCCAATTTTATGTATATAGTTTAAAAAAATCCAATTATAGAGTTCAATTATTAAAAATATTAAAACACTAAAACACTTTTAACATTATAATTTAATTATAATTGAATTTTTAGCTACTAATAAACTTTTATATAATAATTTGAACTCATGTAATAGCTCAAAGCCAAATATTCTGTAATCATTTTTTCTCTAAGATTTTGAAATCATATCGGCAGTTATTTGTGCACGTGCAATAAAAAATGAAAATCTGAGGAAAAGTGAAAATTACACCAAAAATAAGGCCTTCTATAGTTAAATTAGATTTTATCTTAAGAAAACTTTTTATTCCATACGTAAAAGTGCAAAATAAACTCGTTGATTATTTGGTGTAGTATCAAAATAGTGCTGTTTGGGGGCCCGCTACATTAAGAGGCCCATGTCAAAAGTCCCTCCTGACCCCCCCCCCCCCCTCTTTCGAGGCATGGCCACAAGTGTCTGTGTGTATCAATCGAGCACTGTTCACAGTTTTTCTGATTATAGCAAATTCAATTAAGAAATAGTGTAAGATTAAGTAACAATCCCGTATAAGAATTTATTCATTACAACTAGTCAATAAATGTGCTACATTTGTGTCAAACAGTACAAATATCATTGGGATAAATAATAAACAATGACACAAAATAAAATAACAGGAATCAGGCCAGACAAATAAGTAACTGAAAATATTTACATCATATTAGATAAATAAAAAAACTTATTTTTATTGAATAAAATAAATTAAAAAAAATTATTTTCCTAAATTTCAGCGTTTGATAAACCAATTTCATGCATTTCTGTCATAATTTCAGGATTTTCAAAATTGATTTCCTTGGTCAGTAATTATAAGTTACCATGAAGTTGCATAAAAATTATATAAATTAAAAAAAATTCAACGGCTGCATACTTTTTTCTTAACCGTTTGCGGTTCTATGTCGAGTCCAACTCGACACTCCAATAATTAGTAATTGGAAGGTTCAGATTTCGTTGTATGTATATATTTACCTTTTATTAAAAAACCCAATTAGTTCAAGAAAATCAAATAAACAAAAAATCATTAAAACAATTGTAGACCTGGTGGGTAACTTGTTTTTACGGACCGCAAAGGGTTTGTTCAAATTTTTTCATCGACCTTTTTAGGCACTTTGATTAATTTGAGAACTATTTTATAGGGAAATTTTTTCTCCTCACAATTTCCAATTAAAAAATTTTTCAATTCTAAAAATAAAGATAATAATGAAAAAATTAAGGAAAAGTATTCAGTAAATAAAATATCAGGAAATAATTATTACATAATCAGTCAGAAAATTTGATATTTAAGTGTAAGTTCATTATCAGAAGATTTATAAAACAATTTCTAATGGTCAGATATTCAGGTACTTCATTTCTAAGAACGAATTCAATTCTGAAATTCGATCTGAAACCCATCGAAATCTCGGATGAAATAATTGAGGATTTATTCGTTAGATTTCTATCCGATGTCAAGTCTTGTAAAACCAGCATGTCAGCGATTTTCTGGAGATTGGAGAAGATGTATTGGTATTATGTCGATTCAAACAAAATAAAAGAAAAACAATCATCGCAACATTTTAAGAGATTTGTCATTGGCATTCGATACTATTTACAGGAAATTCTCCCACTCAACATTGACATTGTCAATGAATATAACAAATGGAATTATAATCGCAGATTTATACCTCGAGCTAAAGCAATTATTGTTGACGAAAATATGGAAAATGTTTTGCTTACGAAATGTCACTATAATGACTATTATATTTTCCCCGGTGGGAAAGTAGAAGAAACCGATACGCATTTATTGGACACAGTAATCCGAGAAATCTACGAAGAAGTTGGAATAGACCTTTCTAATGTTGTAGATGAAGATTTATATTTTGATCATGTTCAATACAGTTTACTCAGTAGATACTATGTGATTCGCAATTTCAGAAAAGACACATTTTTACAGCCATTAGTGGACAATGAGATTCAAGTGATAAAATGGTTCCCAATAAAGGATATTCCGGATAATATGGAGCAATATAACATTTCATTAGAAAATATCAAACTTGTTGTTAATCCTCTGAAATATATGTCAAAATATTTGAATTAAATATTTCTATATGGAATTTATGCCAACCAATGAGATGAGTTGACGGACGGTCCACGGATGAGTAACCAATTGAAACATTTATTTATATATTAGATTTGATATATTTCATTTGTTATTCAAAATAAATAATTAATATTCTGCATTATTATTATTATTATTTTCTACTTTTCTAAATATTTAATATTGAAACAGGAGAGAGAGATAAGTAATTATAATTAGTTATTTATATTAACATTTCTAAACTCTATTCCATTTATTTCGAAATGTTTCTCGTTGTTTTCGGAACTCTTTCGGATTTGCTTTCGAATTCATTTGTACTTTCGAGCAGCAAGTATAAAAGAAATATGTCGAAGGAATTGATAAATCGTTCAGTGTCTTTGTCTTCTACTTTTGAAAATTCAGTAAAAAGTGTTGACAAATTGATTGACTTTTAAAGGAAGAATGGTTACTCAAAATCCGCCATTATTATTTTCATACAACACAAATCTTTGATTATTAATTGTTATAATTTGATATCCTTTATCAATAGAAAAAGTTGGTTTAATTGTTGCAGGCAAAACCATTATTAATTGTTGTATCAACTTTGTATGGTTTTGAATTTATTTCTAAATCTTCAGGTTCCAAATCCCAAGATTCCAATTGGTCCAATTGATCCAATTGTTATAAATGTCCAGATTCTAATTCTTTGGGTTTTAATTCATTCAAAGCTTTAAGAGTTGGTTGTTGTTGTTTTGTCATTAATTCATTTAAAATTATAGATTCGCTATGTTGAGCCAAATCTTTTTTGTTATACTTGTCTTGTTCAACATGTAATTTTTTTAACAAGGCCAATCTTTCTTCATTAACCATTTTATATACCATGTTATGGTATGTACCATTTTATGGTATACCATTTTTTATACCATTTTTATACCATTTTATGGCACATATTTCTTTATTAGTAAAGTTCTTTCCAAGGTTTCAAATATAAACCTTTATCATCTTTTGATTTACAAATACAACAATTTTTCAAAGATTTACATATTTTTTTAAACTATCTTTATCTTTTGAAGATAATTCAGATGTTGAAATTTGATTTTTGAGAAAATCATTTAAACCTCTACCTTGGTAAGAATCAAGGTATAAACTTGTTCCTTTCTTTTTTTTGAATTGAATCAATTTCATTTTGTAATTTTTGTTTTTCTAATTCAGTTTTTTGAGCTTCTTTAAATTTTTGAACTATAGTTGTAATCCCTCCAGCTATTCCAGCAGCACCAGATAAACCTGCAATGATTGCTGGTATTAAAAGCAGCCAAGGGTAAAATACCACCTTGTTTAATTTTCTCGCGCACTTGCTCCTTGACATTTTTTGTAACAAAATATTTCTTGCCATCAATTACTACTGATTTTCTTTTGTCTGAATTTATTAATTCTTTTAGAGATTCTTCAGTCGTCATTTTTAAATAAATAAAATGGATATTTTAAAAACATTTTTTAAATAAAAATTTCAAAAATTGGAAATTTTATAATTCAAATGGAAACTTGAAACCAATCTTAACTCGATACAAAGTAAATTTAATAATAAAATTTTTCCTGATAATTTTAGATTATTAATTGTTGGATCTTCGGGTTGTGGAAAGAATGGACTTCTTTTGAAAATGTTACTTGAGGATGGTTTTTTAGATTATAATAATTTAATATTTTATTCTACAACTATAAACCAACCAGAATTACAACTTTTGAAATGTGGATTTGAAAATAAATTAACTAAAAAAGGAATCATTGATATTTTTAAAAATCAACACAGATGTCCCGATGAAGTTTTTCAACCATGTGATATGGTTGATTGGTACAAGGAAAATATTTTAGAGTCAAACATTGCTAATAAAAATGATTATGTTAATAATAACGAAACAATACAGGTTTTATTCTCCAACAAACCTGAAGATGTAGTACATTGTGATTTTCTTTCCAAAGATAAAAAGAATCTAGTTATATTTGATGATGTTGTAAATATGAAAAATCAAGAAATCAACCAAAGTCAAATCAAGAAAAATCTAAGTAAATAAGTGACGCACTACTTCTGTGCAAAGTTTCAATTTAAAATTCCATCAGGAACACATAGGAAAAACTAGGTCAAAATTAAAATTTCAGTAAATTTGAATAAATTTGAATTTTGTATCTCCGCTACTACATAGTTTTTCGTAAATTTATCAACGGAATCTAAGTAAATAAGTGACGCACTACTTCTGTGCAAAGTTTCAATTTAAAATTACCATTCCCAACTTATAATCTTAAATTTTACCTGAAGATTTGAACTTATGGTTGTACCCTACCATCCTAAGTATATTGGTAAATATATAATAATAATGTAAATTACTTATTTAAATATGCTGAACTAAATTTTTAGATTTTTGAAATTGTAATTTATAAACTGTACGCATGACCCGCCTCAAGTAAAAGTACCACCCATCTCGATTTAATCACACTAATATAACCCATTTAATTAGGTATATTCAACTTATGTCTAAGTTAAAATTTATAAAAAAAAAATTCTTACAAGTGACCCCCTCAAATACTCCAGTCACCCACTGTGGCTCAAATGCATAGACTCTGATATATTCGCGCATGTTTCCACTCACACTACATCCAAAATTATAAATTTTCATGAGTGCCCCTCAATCACTGGAGATGTCTATATAGTATTCGAATTTCCAGGTTAACTAACTTTGGTGCATATTTAGTTTCGGTTAAGCAAAAGTCGAATTCTAAATCCTATTAGATACAGATCGAACAATATCTGTTAAAGGAAATGAAAAGAATAAGCTGAAACCAAAAACTTTTATTATACAAAAAGGGGTAAAAGCCCGATATAGCGTCGGTAATTATTTACATCAAAATATACCACAAAAAAGTGACAGTACACCCAAACAAGCTTTATTCACATCAAAATACACTCAAACAGCGCAATTGTATTTCAAGTAAACAACATCACGAAAAGTAATTCACGGATAGTTATCCATAAGCGTAATTAAGAAGTTTGGAAACAAGTCTGTGCGTCGAAATTGGTTACGATACGCAAATTCTTGCAGATATGACGGAAACAACGCGCGACTTGTTCCAAATTGTCTTTTCAACTTCCTCTTTGCCCTCATCCACATGTTCTCGATGTTCTGAGTATGCACTTCAGAGTCATTAGGATCGACGAAGTTACGTTGGTGCACAACAACGGAATGCTCATATATTCCATGTCTGATTTGATCTATATTTGCATATGCAGCCCACCCATCAGACATTATATGTGTCCCTGGCAAAATGTGAGCTTCTATACAGGCTTGCAACGTCCCTGCCCGCCTGTCTTGCACTTCCAACAGGAAGCACCGGCCACTTTCTCGTTCAATTCCTCCGAAAACCCAGTGGCCATCACGCCACTGGCCACGGTGATATTTCCTGTGAAAATATTTTGTTTCATCTATTTCCACAATTATAGATTGTGCATTGACGTCTATTCCACCAATTTCGGGCGCACTGCGTTCCAGCCATGTTGCACACTCTTCGCGCATGTAGTTGCACCAATCAATTACTAGGTTTTTGGCAACATCAGCCTCGTGCTGCATCTGCATCTGCGGCATATCATACGACCAGCAATAAACGAGGACAACAATTTGTTGTAATGATAATTGACTGCGTGCAAAGAAGGATTTGTTTCGCACCGATACACGGTAACCACAACGGTCGCATGCCCATCTCCTACCGTCAATTCCCTGCTGGTACCGATTCAATGTGCACGGTTGATTGCAAATTCCGCATGGCACAGAGTTGCGAACCAAGCTTCGGCGGGCACACCACTGTAATGCCGAATCAGGTTGTTGTAAGTGTGGTGAAAGCGTCGACAATCGCCACACCTCATTTAACATATCGTTTTTACTCATTATTTCATTACGAGGCACTATTATTGTGGATGCTCGTGGTCTTCCGGCCATTTTACATTTAATTTAATAAAAATTAAATCCATATGAAATCCATATGAAGTAGCTATCTTTTGTGGTATATTTTGATGTAAATAATTACCGACGCTATATCGGGCTTTTACCGCAAAGTTAATCGATCCTGTAGAAAACAGCACAACTGATAGACGTAGAATCAAGTCTGGTAGAATGTCGACAATTAGTTCCATCGGTGTCAGGTGACGACATTACGTTCCCGTCCATCATCGCACAGAGAACAGACGTTTAGGATAGTTCCACGATCACATTACACTAATCTTAGTGAAACGATGGAGGTTCATTTTTGTAACGCTTCATGTAAATACCAAATTCGTGACCGAACCGCGATAGTCCGGCTCGTGAGACCAAGGTAGGAAATTAAATTCCATGATGACCTTGTAAGTATATGGGAGTTTGAATTCTGAAACGGCAATGTATAATAATTAAAATTTTTATAATATTACCAATATTTAATTTTAATCGGGTATTTGGATTTGGCTGTATTTAATATTATGTAATATAAATTATTTATAATAATTAAACAAATTCAAAATATGAAATTGCTCTATAATATTACTACCTAAGTGGGATCATAATTTAATAACTCGCAGTTTAAGAGAAAAATTGTATTTTTTGTAACTCAAGTATCATTTCATAGTCGGATATTTTTGTGTTGTCAAATTAGCAGTAGTACATTGATCATGGTTTTACTCCAGTCTACGTTACTGTTTGATTCAACTTCGAAATAGTAAATTAGTTACAATCCCATTATAAGTGGGTTTAAGGCAAATTAAAGACAGACGTACCTAAAGGTCGGGATCACTTAATGAATCTAAATCTAATAATATTTAAACTGAGAATGTAAAAATTCAGAAATGTCACAATCCAGTACTCATAGTGAAGAAGATCGACACGACGAGATGATCACCTGACTTCGCACCAGATACATATGGTATAAAATCCATGATTGGAATCGGGGTCAGGATCTCGATAATTGGGGTCCCGTGATTCGCAGTGGACCCGAACCCGATGCCCCAGCATGGGTCAAGCTCGAACCGTACAATAATTTGCTAGTGGAGGCTCGGGATCGAGCTATCAGCTCCTTAGCAACAACGCGAGCTCTGGCAGATCCAAGCCCAGATATGCGCGGTCGAAGCTGTCAAGCCTATCGAAGAGGCCGAAGTCGAGCCGGTACCCGAGAAAAAACGTGGTAGACCCGAAAGAGGGCTCCACGAAGTTATAAACAAACTTGCGAATTTGTGACTGCAGTAACAATAATAATAACGTGTAATCTGCATTCTTAGCTGTAGTATAATGCATAATTTGTGATTTACATTTTTAGCTGTAGAATAATGAGTAATTTGTGATTTATATTCTTAGCTGCAGTGCCTAGATCTCATGTCTTATGATATTTTCATTAATAATAAATAAAATCGTTATAAAACTTTTTATCTAATTATTTGTTTTTTTCTAATTTAAGCTTTATCATATAGGGATAGAATACTTACAAAGGTTTTATATCTATTATATATCTGTAGAGAGCTGAGTTTGATAATGTCTTCAAGCAGAAGAGGAGAATAACCCATAAGAAATCCTTTTAACTGTGTTTGTAATTTAATGTACTGGTGGGTTACTGGTGGTCGAATGTTTAAGTGCTGTTACCAGCGTAACCCAGAATACAACATTGTTTTTCCGCTTGGTACCCGTTGAGTGATCAACGTTGGTACTGTACCAAGGGTTGAGTACTCGCAAGAAGTGAGCGCATCAAAGCACTATAATTGTCGAGTACTCCATGGGTTCACGGACTACCGATAGAAGGTGTGTGTCCGATTTCTCAGGTCCCTTCATCAAAATTGTTTTCCCAACCTTATGCATAAACTCTCATTTTTCAGGCAATCATAAACTATGCTGATCATTATTTTATCACTACAAAATGTGCATTAATTTAACAAGGAACATATTATTTGAATACTACAACAATACATAAGAATACTACAAACACCTAAAATCGAATATAAGTTCAAACCGGCTTATTGGTAGGACTGGCCAATTCCGCCGTAGCTGCTAGTGATGAATTTGCTTGCCGCTCGTATTCGGCCAGTCTAGCTTTCTTCAATTTCTCCCGAATGTTTCGGCCTAATCGCTTCCTTTTGGGTTTTTCTTTCGCGGCCGGGGGGTATATTGCGGCTAGTTCCACGGTCAACGGCCGGATTTGACTTATGGCGGCTCCGTGAACTATTTGTTCATTGCGCTCGGTTTCTAACGCGCGAAGCTGGAGCTTCAGTGCCCGGATCTCCATCTGATCCTGCGTAGCTTGAGTCTGCAGCTGAAGGATCTGCGCTACCTTCCTTTTCATATCCTCGGGACTAAACCAGGTGCTTTCCAGTTCCCGGCATCGTCCCTTGAGCTTGTCTACCCGTATGCGGAGCTCTTCAGACCGTTGTTGAGCTTCTGCCCTATCCTGTCGCAAATTCTCCAATAGTTTGAACACTAGATAAATTTAACGATCATACTCTTGCAGCATACTATTCATTCAATTAAAAAAAAATAGAATCAATATTATAAATAAACATAGGTTCAAACTCTAAGTACGCAATACACAAGATAATTTATTAAAAGGACTGACATAATTATCGCTAAAATTGAAGTTTAATTAAGTCACAACTGAATTTGCACAAGGAAAATTTTGACGATGAGTCAGTTCAGTTGCTTGCGAGGTCTGCCCCTCTTCCGCGGGGTTGCCTCGGCCTCTTCTAGGGCCTCCACGGCTTTTCCCTCTCTTTCTGCTCGGATCTGTAACTCGATCTTCCTGAGTCGCATCTGAGCGGCTTCCACATCCCAGGCCGCTTGATCTCGGGCCTCCTGTAACCGGTTGTTCTCCGGCTCTACCTTTACCCAGGCCGGGGCATCTACTTCGGGGCCCGTCCGGATTACTCGGTTGGAACAATCTAAGTCCCGTCCCTGGCTCCACCGATGGATGTGATACCAGACGTACCGGGACCGGAGTCGGGTGACCATTTGCCAATCGACTTCTCCTTCGCTAAAATCATCTGATTGAGACATGCCTGCAATGAAAAAGTCAGGACCCTTGTACAACTGGTGTGACCTATCCAATAAAGTCATGATACCAATATACGAAAAATTCATACTTAAAATAAGTTGTAACTTAATTATCCATTTTACTATAATTAATCTAATTAATTATGACTTAAAATTTTTGATTTAAATTTATTAGCGTACCCTTTTAGTTAATAAACTAAAGAAAAATTTCGTCAACATTAAGCATTTACGCAAGAAATTCTATACTCTGTCCGATATTGCACTAAAGGTCATTTTGTTTTAAATTGTTATTTTTAATTCTTATAATTTATTTACCACTAGTTGGTAATTTAAAATTTCATATATTAATGTTTCTTGATATTTTTAGAAAAATCGGAATAATTATCACTAAATGCGGTACATCAGGTGGTGGGTATTAGTGACGAGCTCAGTTTCTTGCTCACTTACTCCTCCCCTGGTTGTGCTCGTTATAAGTGGTACAACCATCTTTTATGAATTTGGTGATTTATTTATTTATCATATATTTTTAATTTAAGGACGTTTGACGACAACTCCTTCTGGCTGGAGATGCAGAAGTTTAGATTTTGAAGATCATCACGCAATTCCTAGTCAGGACTTATATTTTTTGGGTCCGTAGTGGTTGGATACTGCACGTTGTTGATCAAAAAAAAAATCCTTCGTCTTTTATCAATGATAATTTAATTTGCTAACAAACGAAGTTACATGTTCACCATTCCTTCGGGATTTTAAAGGGTTAGCTTACGTAGTTGATCATACACTCCCACCCATATTCTCCGGTAACTTGGATAATGGTAACATTCTCTCGGGGGGGGGGTGTTACTAAAAATAGCTATTAAGGATTTTCTTATTCCTATTGGATCCAAGGGGGTTGCTACTAAATTTAACTTTGGAGAAAGTCCTAAATCGATATTTTGATTAGAATGTCGATTTTGGTGAGTAATTATTACCGATAGTAATAATGATATATAACCAATATATACAATTAATATATGTATAACTACTATATATAACTATACTATATATGACTAATAATATTAAAAATGACAATAATAATAACCTTAATAAAATTTAACCATATTAATAATAATGACAATAATAATAATACTAATGATGACGATAATAATAATAATAAGAATCTAATTATTTCAATTGATAATTTATGATTTTAGTAAGATTGTTATATTCTTAATTCTAACGTCGTACGCTTCGATGTAAGCTATTGTAGCTATTTGTATTTCATATATTAACTATAAATTTTTATCGTTCATTTTTACATTTATACCTTATATTTATTATAGTTTATAATACAAATTTACCACGAATTATTTCCATTCCCTATTTTTGTAGCTAAAAGTTATAATTATGTATAGTTCATATTCAAAATATTTCATATATAACTCATTATAATTTATGATTTTTTATTGTTACAATTTGCAATTTTATAGTCGACCTTATATATAACTTTTTATAAATTACCTTTTGTAGCCAATATTGTTTCCTAATTGTTTATGGTAGTAAAGATTTATTTGTAACTATTTTTAAGTTATGTTTTCAGGATTAATACACATCTATAGTTTACATATAATTAGTTATAGGTTATATTTCCAATCAACATTTATCTACTATTATTTCTAATCTATACTTTATAATTAAATTTTAATCATACCTATTGATAATTTATATTTTTAAGATCGATATGATTCATATGTATATATCAATTTATAATTATTTGCAATTTATATTATTAAAATTTTTACATAACTAATTATGGTTTAGATTATCAGGACTCAAAATTCATACGGAAATATTTATAGGATTCATCTTTGTGGTTAAAATCTATCCACTATTATTACTAGGTTACCATTTTTAAAGTTGGCATATATATATACAATTTACACATAACTAGATATCATTTATATTTTCTAATCTATATACCCTTATTTATGGTTTAACTTCATGGTCGAGATTTATCCATATTGTTCATAGGTGATGTTTTTTCAGCTGAGATAACTATACACAAATAGAGTAGAAATTCTGATCCATTCGCAATTTATTTTCTGGAGAGTTACATTTTATAATATTTACATTTAAATTGGACTCATTAGAACTATAAGCAATTTAGAAACCTACTCAGATTAAGTTCTACCTATACGGATGCCAAATATCTTTATCATTACAATTACTTTGATTACAATAAAATTCTATTTTCGTTATTACAAAACTCTGAATTCGGCAGACGTATAGGCATAATCGAAATTTTTAGTGCTATTCAACCGACTACATTGCTGTATTGTAGAAATGTATAAGTTTGGGTCTGAGTTCTACTCAAATTATGACCTTAGTGTGGAGTTGTTGTTCCTGATTTTAAATGTTGATTTTAATTGTGTATTAAGCAAAAGGTCGGGAAGAATATTGCTTCCATGGCCCCACTGTGACCACTTCCACAAACCTTAGTGTTATGTGTGGAGTCAACCATTTACGGTCGACCTTACATAAATACAAAGAGTCAGACGGAGGTTTTCCTCGACCTAACTCCATGGCAGGACCATGAAGTAGTTCGACCTCCGAAGGACCCGAACACAAAAGAAGCCATATAATACGTGATTAATATAATAGAGATAATGTATGTGTGCATGTGAAATCGAATTTAAAAATTAAATGCAGGACTGAACAACGACGCAGGAATACCGGTACGCCGTTGAACCTTCGTACATCAACAAAAATTTTAGAAACAAAAATTAAATATGGAATACTTTAATTTTAAGTAATCATAATTACATCAAAAATTCAATCAAATCTACTTACTATATAGGTTGGCAGAATTTCGTTCAAAATTTGGCATAAAAATAATACTAAATTCTGACTGAAACGTGTCAGTATATATACCTATTTAGTACACGTGTATGTATTGATGCAGTTAAAACAAACTCGAATTCTTTTTATTCCAGAATTTTCTATTTTACGATTTTGATATTTTTAATGGCAATTTTTGTGCCATAATTTTTGTTTTTATTTTTATATTTTTATTTTTTAATTATTTTTCATTAATTTTACGTCCATGATGGATTTGGAACGGTTCCAGAACATTCTATTTTACTTTTAATTTAATTTTTATTTTAACTGATAGTTTTATGAATTTCTTTTTGAGAATTTTATTTTTAATACTAATTTATTTATTTTCCTTAACTTTGGTTGTTCTAGATGACTGTTGTGATGGTTATCGCCATTTTTATAGAATGTTCTGGGTTTTTCTGGAATGTTTTACTGTTTTTATCGTCTTTTAAGTTATTCGAGTTTGCTTTTGGTAATTCTATGTTTATTTGGTTATTTTTGAGTTAGATTTTTGCATCACTTCTTGCTTTTGTATAATTTTATTTAATTTCTTTGTTTATGTTTTTGTTGCTTTCTCCTTTAGTTAATATTGTTTATTTGGTGTAGGTTTTAATATTTAACTATACTTGGTGCTTTTTACTTGCTGTGTACCTACACGTTTCAGTCACAATTAGTATTTTGGGTCTAGAAATCAGTTCTAGCCCAACATAAAACACTCGGGGGCCCATAAAATTGCGACCCGCAATTTAAATCAAAAGATGAATAAGATTAATTTTCAGAATACTTGCACTATATTACAAGTGCCTACATGCAAATTGGGTCCACGAGCTACAGGGTCGTGACCTCAATACCCACATACATAAAAATGCTACTATTACACTACACTTTACAGATGGGTTGAAAGATGAAGAAAAAAAAACGACCGAGGTCGGTCCACATAAAAATAAAATTATCATGCTCAAGAATCAGTGTCATTAATCGTAGTCTCAGTCTTTGAAATCAATTGTTCGATCAGGATGATTTATCGTTTATAATGTCGTGAAATGTTTTTACTGTCATGATGTCATATTAATAGAACTCTGTTGTTCGGGATCTCGTCTCGATGACGGCTCTGGTTTCAATGTTTGGGGAGGATTTGAAATATCTTGGTTGGTTCGTTGTTTGGAGTAGCTGTTCTTCCATTGGGATACGAATACTCCTTGATTGTTCTTTTAGTTTGAGGGTTTTGTTTCTTGCTTTACTGGAATTGGGTTTGAGTGCAATCAGGCTCAGTACTGTAATGTTTATCATCAGGCTTGCCGCTAATAGGATCAAAATTGTGAGGGGTTCAGATTCTCTTAGTTCTACTACTTTGGGTTTGTTTATCATTTCTCTCACTTGGGTTGTATCTGTAATTTCTGATTTTTCGGGTTTGTTGAATTTGTTTTCTTCCGAGGTGACAACTTTCTTTATTTCCTCCAGGGTTTTAATCATCTTCTCGGAGTTCATTGGGTTTTTGTTTATGGTAGTTAGGATTTCTCTTGTCATTTCTTTCAAGGTTTTCGTTACCTCATTTTTAATGCTGGGTTCCTCTTTGATGATGGAAGTTATTTTTCCTTTCATTTCCTCTAAAGATTTTACTACTATTTCGCAATTGCTTGAACGTCCATTGGCGGTCGCTCTTACTTGTTGTTTTATTTCCTCTAATATTATTACCATCATTCTCATTGCGGCTGGATCTGTTTGGGATTCTTTCTTTGATTTTTGACTTTGAAATTGTTTGGCTAATGTTGCTATCTGGGTTCTGATAACTTTCATTTCTTGTTCTAAGATTGTTTTTATTGTCTGAGCCATTTGTACTTCCGTCGGTACTTTCAGTTGTTGGTGGACATTGCGAACATTGCAACTTGATTTGTTCGCATTCCTCATTGGGTTTTTCGCAGATTGATTTAAAGCTACTACATGTGCTATCTTCTCTGCGATATGGGTATTCTTTCTGGCATTTAATCATTGGTTCTTCAGCTTGCAGGATTCTTGGCATTGTCAGTTATAATTATCACCACGATTAGGCTTCTCATCTTTACATATACATATACGTTAATAATAATTACTTGGCTTTATTTACAATTTATTTACACAGTTATTTTATCTCATTTATTGGGAGCCACCGACCTCATCCCTTAATTTTACGGGAGGTTCAGGTGCTCGTCTTTTGCTCAACTCGTTCAGTCTTATTACTTCGAGTTGCGTTGCTATCAACTGTCTTTTTAATTCTGGTATTTCTTGTAATTGCTTCTCTTTACTTTTCCATTTTCTCTGCTTGATGGTTATTGCCGTCTGCAATGCTTGCATGCTTCGTCGTTTTTGATTTAAGATTCTCCGGTAATTTTCTTTCAACTTCCATTGCTTTTCTGTTTCCTCTCTTTGTTCCTTGATCTCCTCCTTGAGTCTTGCGTTTCTCTTGTCGACCTTTTTACTTTCTCGCATCTCTGTTTTTGCATAAGGCATATTGTGCTTCCAATTGTTCGATATAGACTTGGTCGATATTCACAATCTTTTTCAACTTCCTTGTTTCTGATTTCCAATAGTCTTCGATTACTGCCTGAGCTCTCAACTCTACTATCTCTTGTCTCAGGTTTTTATTCTCCGTCTCTTTTAGTTTCGATTCATTTATTTCCCTCAAAATTTCCTGCTTGACAGTGTTTATTAATCTTCTTGATTGAACAATATGCTGTCTCAATCTCGTAATCTCTACATTTTGATTTGCGATTTTTGTTTTGAACAACTTCTTGCTGACTCTCCACTTATTACTATAATATTTCATCGGTTCTTGTTTGATTGGTATCGTATTCTGGCTTTGTTCAGGTTGGTCAATTGATTTTCTTGCGTTACTCGTTGATTCTCTTTCTTTTAAATAATTCATATCTACAAAAATATACACATCATATTTCCTTTCGTCTCCCTTTTTATTTGAATTTTTGGTTTTGTAATTTTTATTTGGTTTTGGCTTTATGATTTTTTTTTTTTTTTTTTTTTTTTTTTTTTTTTTTTAAATCATTCTTATTTACAGGCAACCTCTCTCTTCGACTAAATCCATGTTGCGTTATTTTGTTCGTTATTTTCTTCGAAGCCTTCATCTGTTGTGACTTCGGCAGGCTGTGGCACTTGCAACGGGAACGGGTAGAGTGGCATTAATAATATTGGTGGTTGTCTTCTTAACCGATCTACTTCCTCCCGCAATTCCGTTGAGATGTTTATTTCTTCATCCAACAGAAACGTTAATCTACTTTCGTTTTCTATCATCTCATCCAATTCCTCTTCCAATCGTTGGGTTTTTTCAAGCCTTTTCAACTTCTCGATTTCTGCTCTCAGATTCGCTTCATTTTCTTCGAAGCATCGTTTTATTATCTCGGTTTCCTGTTTGGCTTGTTGAATTGCCTTATCGCACTCCTCTCTACATTTCGCATTAAGCGCAATCTGATGCTTCCAATTCACATCCCTTTGGGTGTACATACCTTTATATCCGTTCATCTCTTGATTAGCTTCCTCTACCTCTGTTTGTAATTGTCGGATCTGTCGATCTTGGTCTGTCAATTGTTGTTCCCATCTCTTTTCCTGGTATTCATACCTTCTTATCTCTCGAGTCTGTTTCTTTATGACTCTCCGTCTACCGTCGCTGGTCCGCGTCTTGATTCTATGTTCTCTACTCAATCGGCTAATCTCATCTTTTTGGTTTTCTATCGTTTCCCACATTTTAAATTCGTCTCTTTCCATCAGTTTCATTGGTAACTGTCTTAACTCCTCTTTGGTCTCTTTCCAATTCTTTTTCCATTTTCGGGCTTGATGCTTGAGACACTTTTCGGTTTCCTCAAATTTCTGCTGTCGTTTTCTCCACTCTACTTCCTCTTCTTCTCGCTGTGTAGCCCTTGTTTCGTAAAATTCTTGGTCTGCTTTTCGTAATCGCAGTTGTTCCTTGCTACTGATTTTCCAATAGAGCACTTGAGTTTGGCTTCCTAGGTATTTGTACTTCCATTTCTGAGCTTGTATTTTTATTTGTGTGTTAATTCGCTCTAATACGTTATCTTTAACGATTGGTTCTTTACGTGGTGTTCTCCTCCCTTGTCCCCTGACTTCGCTTAGGGTCCTTTTGCATCTTTCCCATTTTTCTTTCATCATTGCGCATTGGTTCTTTGCTTCTTCTAGTTCGGCCTTGTAATTTCGTATTTGATGTTCGTGACTATCATTCTGCCTCGTTTGGAGGGTTTCGTATTTTCGTTTCCATTGTTGCGCTTGTAGTTTTATTCGTTCCATTTTACGCTGTTCCTCCTCGTATTGCTCCTTTGCTTCTCTAATTTGTGCCTTCTGCATTATTATCTCTCCGCATAACCCAACTATCTCCATAATCCGCTGAGTTCGTAAATTCGAGAGCTCTTCCTCCAATTCTTGGTATGTTGATGTATTTCTCACATCCTCGGTTAATTCTTCTACCTGTTTCATCCACTTCTCTTTTGCTGCTAGTGCTTCCGCCTTCTCTACTTCTAACTCTTGTTGCTTTTTCTCATACATGGTTTTGTACATTTCTATTTCTCTCTTTACTCTTTCTGCTTCGTATGTTTGTATGATGGATTTGTACTGTTCGAGTTGTTGCATCTCGGTTTCCACATAGGTTTGTGATTCTTTATTCATTGTCTAAATAATTACACTATTACTACCACTATTATTTCATACATTTATTATCTACACTTTATACACGGAATTTTAATTTTCGTTATTGATCGGCGTAGCGAAATCCTTTGATTCGCTGCGCAATCCTCTGTCTACACATAGGACATTCCTTTATTTTCCTACTACACGTGGCACACGCGATCAAATGTCCGCATGGCATATGAATAACTTCTACACTCCTCTCCCAACACATAGTACATTTGATATCTCGTAAGATAGCTGCTTTGACCATTGATTCTTCTTTTATTTTTGTTTCAGGTTTTTCCCTATACTGAGTTATCGCTCTGATCATATCGTACGTTGTTGTTGGTATATGTATGTTTTTCTGTAATCTCTCTCTAATCATGTTCTTTGCCCTTGTCGTGCCTATTCCGGCTGCTTTCAACGCTCTGCACATGTTAGGCTTGTCTACGACTTCGTCAACCTCTTCTTCTGTTACTAGTACTTCCGGATATTCGGTTTCTTGTTCGTTGTGATATAGGCACCATGCTTGATGTCTAATTTCTGGTATGCCTTCTTCCGGTAATCTCTGTTGGCTTTCGCATCTTTCACACTTGAGTATTTGCTTTTCTGTTAGATAGAATCCTCTTATCGCTAGTTCAGGTCCTCTCGTATCATCTCCGAATGTTTTCATTCTGTTATCCGCTATTTGCGTGAGGAATTCCCCTTCACAAGTTGGAACATATTCATCAACGATTCTGGTTATCGCGATGCTCATTTTCCCTCCTTTTTCGTCTTCAGTTTTCAATTTCTCCAAGGCTTCGTATTTGATTTCTGGTTTGTTGTGTACATCAAATCCCAGTATGAATGGACAATTTGGAAATCGTTTGCGATGTTCTTCCTTTGGGTGTTCTCCTTTTTTCCATTCTGCTAATTTCCCTTTACAGAAACGGCACGTTACTTGATCGGGTATTTCTGGTTTTCCGGAGAAGAAAAATCCGTTGAGTGCCAGTGCTCGGCTCTGTTCCTTTTGTGAAAATGGTCTGGTGTTTAAATGACAGGTATCTCTGGTTCTCACATCTGAATTGCTCGTCACTCCCCTGCCTCAAATCTCCAGGCACTAAGCTATAACCATTTCCCACAATTCTTCGATAGTACGTGAAACCACTGGGTTTTGTTCTGCTGACTTCCGAACTTCCTACTTTTTCTCCGGATGACGTATCGTCCTCTCCTTCTCTCATTGTGATCGTTTTCTTTCTGATATTCGATCTCGCTTGATTGATCATCTATAATAAACTTTATCATTTCTTTTTGCATTTTTCTTTTTCTAATTTTTTTTTTTTTTTTTTTTTATGGTTGGTGAATCATTTTACTTTATACAATAGCTTTATAATTACTTTACATCGTTTTTACAAATTATTTACAGTTTCTCTCCATCCGTCTATCGTATTTCTATTGTTGGTCCTTCCTCATCTAGTTCGATTAGGAAGAATATAGTGTCCTTTTCTATGTAGGAACCGTCATTAAACTGGTATAGCTGCATAAACTCTGCTGCTCCTACCGCAGTATTAACCTCTGTAATTGGTTTATTCCGTGCTGGACTTGATGCGTGAAAGTATACTATGTGCGTCCGTTCTTTTCCCAAGAGAGATATTCTTACTTTGTGTCGGAATGGCCAGACTATTAGGTCATCGAAATCTCCTTTACAGATCTGCATATATAAGGACATGCACCGATCTTTAAACTTTCCCTCGCCATTTGGAAACCACATCAATTTCATCTTGTATCCATGTTTCTTGGCGTAGAATGGTTTGCTCACTATCGTTGTCTGGATTCCTTGCTTTGCTCGCTCCATTATTTCTGTTATTCCTTGGATTTTCCACATATGTGGTAATATTGGTAGTTCCTCTGTTGTCAGTTCCTTTGCCATCCATTTGTTTTGTAGTTTATTTACTTCGACTAATTTGTCGTCTAATTTCAACATTCTTTGTATGACGGCTTCTCTCGTATTTTCGAAGCTTTCCTGTGAGCTCAGCATTTCTTTTATCATGATTTTGTGTGATTTGAGTTCGTCTTTGACGTCTTCGATTGCCCTTGCTGTTAACTCTATTGCTCTCATCATCTTTTGCATGTGTTCGAATGTATTATCCTCCACATGCTTCTTCATTTCTTCTGCTGGTAATTGAACTCTACAGTCGAATGTCACCATTGGGCATTTTATTGCTTTTCTCGTGCATATCTCCCAATGTGCATTTAATCTGACGTTGTTAATTTCTCCACACTCGTTTGGACATCTCCCTGTGTATTCGTCGCAAATCCGTCTTTCTACTGCGTTTCGATGTTCCATTTCGATCTCTCTCCAATTAGCAGTTTCTCCGCAAAATTCGCATTTTTCCGTTCGCGCTTCGCATTCTCCTTTATGTTTGGTTTTCTCTTTTCGTAAGAACTTTACCTTGCATGCTTCGCATTCCAATTCTAAATATTCGCATACGTCTGTATGAGCTCTTAATTCCTTTACTCGACCTGCCCATTCGCATGATCTTTGGGTGCATCTTATTTTCACTTCTCTGATTTCTCGGTTCATTGCTCTATCCGGTATCGTACCAGTAGGAACCAACTTAAATGCTTCTCCACATCCTGGACAAGTTTCTCGCTTTAGTTTGGCTAATCTTATATCACACCCTCGGCACAATCTACAACCGCATCGAGTTTGGCTTGCTCCAATTAATAGCTTCCTACATGCTGTATCGGCACATAATAGTCTCTCTTCGAACTCGTCCGGCTCGGCTTGGTATTTTCTCATCAACTCATAGTTAATCTTTTGTTCCTCTGCTTCTCTCCGGTTCTCTTCCGCTTTGTTTTGCATTCTACAATGATAACTTTTTAATCTTGGGATTCTACTTGGTTATAACTCTATTTATTTACAGGATTATTTACATTTTACTCCTTTCTCTCCTATACATCTACCGTCGAGTCCGGTTCCCCAGTTCCTGGCAGTCCGGTCATCCACTCGACTAAACTGGCAATATCATCATGTTGTCGATTTTCCTGTAACCTTCTAATTTCTTCCGCTTGCCATCTGATTTGGCTTATTAACTGATTGTTATTATATTCTAGTTGCGCGATTATTTGATGTTGTTCCTCTATTTTTGTAATGTATATTGCATTCCTATTGATACTCTCTATCAACGCCGTTTGATTTCGTACCCAATGCTCTTGAGTCTGATTTGTCAATTGGGTCATTAATTCACACTGTGCCCTCCACATGGATCCTGTTGGCTGACTCGGCTGGTTTGGCATGTTCATTTCCATCATGTCCA
>CAUHTR010005166.1:0-30240 GCA_959609185.1 Schmidtea polychroa | reverse complement strand
NCCCCTTAAAAGATCATATTTTCCCATCTTAATCGATCTCTCATTAAATATTTCTACCTCTTTAAACATCTAACCAAATATATCCCTCAATTCTACCCACTTGAATCCTCCTTTAATTCAGTCAATCCTCTTAAAATCCTTAAAGAATTCTTCAAAAAATATGAATTTTCATAAACACCAAATATTCTTCCATTGAAATAATTTAGAAGCTAAATAATAAGAGCCCACTAAAAGATCAAAATTCACTAAATTTTCTACAAATATTTACCATCAAATACTGGAGATGATATATATTGGATTGATCATAATTCTTCATCGATTCAACCAATCATTTTCAAGCAATAACAGCAAACTAAATTTCAGTATATTCTACAATCATTTTCAAGTAAATTTAAAGTTAACTGGTTTCTTTGGCTTATGTTTCTTTAAGTTCATCAATGTGTAAATATTCTTAGAAAATTATTGAAAAAATTATTTAGTCAAATATATTACAAAGTTATCATTAAAAATTTATTCTATCACTTAATTATTAATCTAATTGTCAATGAAATTAATTTTTATTTAAAAACTATTCAATAAAATACAACTAATTATCAAGAAATTAATTAAATTTATCAATTAAATTTATCACCATTAAAACTTTTAATCAGTCAACATGAAATTCTTAGAAAATTATTCAATATCCTCATAAAAATTTATCCTATCACTTGATTATTGTACAAACTTTAATTATTAACCTCATTGAAAATAATTTTTTATTTAAAATTAAAAAACAAGTCAATAAAAATACATCCAATTATCAAGAAATTAATTAAATTTATCTTAGAACTAACTTTAAATTTTTAAATATTCTTTCAATCATCATGAAATTCACAAAAATGATAGAAATTCATAAAAATTATAGAAAATTACAAAAAATGATGGAAATCCACAAAAAACGATAAAAATTCACAAAAATTATACCAATCCGCAAAAATAATAGAAGATTACAAAAAATGATGGAAATTCATAAAAATGATAGAAATTTATTTGAATAAAACCATCAACTCTAAAAATTATCAATGAATGTCTTTAACAAATTTGCCTAAATAATCATTCAAATAAAAGCATTAAAAGTACCCTTGTGACATGTTGAATGTGAGTAGTACCCTTGTGAGCAATACCCATAGGGGGACAGAATATTTTGTCGGATAAACTCAGAGTATATATATTAATTAACTCATTCAAATTTTTCATTGAATTAGTCAAATTATCATAAATTTCGATAAAAATTCTAAAGTGGTAAGCAATGTAAAATGAAAAATATTCTTTAAACTTTGATAAATTAACAATGAAGGTGGTAAGAATCTTCATTAAAGTGAGGAAATTATTCATTACTCGATTCAAATGGGTGAAAATAATTGGTAGAATAATTCATAATAAGTAAGTCATTAATAAGTTTTCGGTTTTGTTTCTTTATAAATTTAAATTATGCACCAATCCTCACCTCATATATTAGGAAATGTGTTAATTGGTTAATTGCCATATAAACTGCTGTCATAACAATGAGAACTCATTCACTACCATTCGATATTAAATGGTATGAATTGTGACATTCCTATCGGATCCGGATTAAGCAGGCACGACTGTATAATAAAATCTCACATTTCCCACCGCATTAATCTCGAAGATATACGATAAAAGATATAAAATCAATACCATATTTTATAAAACCAATCAGGAGGGGCCCAAAAACTGATATAACTCACCAAGGGCAGCGCGATGACTCATGGAGAGTAATGAAGCGGCTCACACCTACGCCCCCCCCCAGAATATATATAGAATTGCTGGCAAAATCAATCCGAATATCGAACAAACTCCTCCATCGCTCTCCCGTAAATACATTTCCTATCAGCCGATTCCTTTGATAACGGCCGCATTCAGCATTTGTGGTAGATAAAAAAGAACAAGTCGACATATAATTTACAATGGAACTCGATATAAAATAAAATTGCACAATCGATCAAAACCCATCGGATGAGGAGCTGCTGCAACTGTCGGTCATAACTTCCACATCATCTTGTTGCTGCTGCTGTTGCTGTTGCTGTTGGATACGGGTTACCGCTGCAGGTGCTTGGATCATGTTCCTGCTGTGATCGGTTGGAGTACCAGATGAGCTGCCAGTTGCTATTGGAAGCGAGATTCCTCGATTGATGCTCGCTGCTGGAGAGCTGACAACATTGACTCCTGGTGGCAATAGATTCAATGATGAAGCGCTGCTTGATGAATGCACAACTGATTCAATGATTTGCGGTGGTGCCGGCTGCCTATTGGTGATTCTCGGTGACTGCAATGGTGATGGAGGCGGCTGGATTGTCCCTTCCTTTTGCGCTGGGGGCTGCGTGAGACCGAATATAACATTCAGCCGAGATTCCTGATTAGCAGCGACATAATCCACAAAATTCGGATTCCATTCCCCTGTGACATTATCAACCATTCCCAGATAACCATTGCGTATGTTTTCCTCGGTTGGGAACGGCCGGCGCTTATCACCAACCAGCCAATCATTGGGGGCAACCACTCCATGGCCAGCAGTGATCTTATGCCCATATTTAATAACTTCCTCAGGGTCAACAGGATTTGCCACCGCAGTGGAGATTACATTCAGTTTCTTGCGGGAATAATAAATGGCCGTATTCTAAATGAGGATAATATCAGCAGATTACAGCGCAATTTGAATGTATATATTTGCTATCAAATCTCCCTCTCATTCCCCATTATCAAGTTACACCGCATCCATTGAGCATCCACATATCAAGCAGACATTTTAAGCCTCCCCTTTTCCAGCTGTTCACATCTGATTGGCTTTCAAAATTGCGCTTAAGATTCGAGAGGAAAATCATTTAATATTCGGTTTCCATGGAGATAAAGGGATATAGCAATCATATCAACTAAGCCAAATGCTGATTAAATCGGCTTTAAGTATGTTTTAATTGATTTCCATGATAATTTTGACGGTAACCCCCAATGTTACCTTACGGTACCCCTCATTATTCAGCTGGCATTATCATTAATAAATGATTTAACAACTCGTATAATACAAATTACATATTTCCAGTTAGAAATGTCGTGATATTTGCATTAATCTCTCTCACTTTTCAATAATAATTATAAATCAGAATTCATTGTCACCCCCTCCCGCCCCACCGCCATTTGGGAATTTTATATTCTAACTCCAATCATATCGAAATAATGAAAAATTATTTAATAATAAATAAATGAAAATTCATCAAAAAAATTTCATGTTTAAATGGAATTCTAATAAATTTATTAACTGATTTTTACATGTCCCTATATAAATCTTAAACTTGAATTGAACTGATGGATATTCGTAAAGAAATAATTTCAAAATAAAATATTACTAATATAATTTCCGATTTTTTCAAATGCAGCTGACATGATAGAATCATTTTGTCTCGCTTCTCGATTTCTGATTTTAAATAATCCATAAATCTCTGCATTCGAATTTGCTCATTAACTAATTTAAATGACTGTACGATGTAATCAAAGTCAATATCTACCTTTGGGAATGAGCTTTTTCAATTCCGTATCTTTATCTAATAATATATCCAATAGTTTTATTGGATTAGTTGTTGCTTCTTTGGAAGTTAAAACGTTTAAAAATTCCCTAAAAATAAAATAAATTAAATTAATATTTAAACTCAAATTTAACCTTAGTATTAAATCGCATTCATCAATTATCGACAATAATATTTTTTTAGTAGAGAGCTTAACTTCCATTTGAATTTAAACTTTGTGAGATAAATAACATTTTATAAACAAACTTTATTTAAAGAAATTAAAATTATGAAATTCGTTTTTTAGTCAATTTTGTACAAATAGAAACGAAAATATCATAAATATTTGTCATATTATTAAAGGATATAACTATTGGTTATTTAAAGGCTAATTGCAATTATTAAGAAGATTTCCATTACGATCATTTCTTATTGTGATTAAAAAAATATAAACAAATACTTCCGAAAATTCTTATTTAAAATAAGACAAAAGATTGATTTATATTCTGGAAAAAAAGGAAGATGAAGAAATTGGAAATAAAAATTGACTTAAAACAAGGCCTAATTACCCATAACTAGGTAATTAGGTTTCAAGCGTCTTTGAGCCCTCTACCTCAAGTAACGAATTTCGGACTCTTTTTATACTAAATAAAATAGACGAAGAGAATTTTGTAAAATGCAATATAAATGCAGTCGATAAGGACCATGTCTCAATGATATGACGTTTGGTAAATTTAGAGTGAAATAATTGTTAGGCAACTGCATTATGGTCTGCGTAATGAAAAAGACGTATACTTTTATATAAAATAGTTTTGTGGTTATATCTTTATAGGTTAGCTTAATTGACGTTAAAAATTAACCCAAACATCAAAAAGAAGTGATAATGAATGTTGTGGTGTTGAACAATAAAATTTTTAAACATGGAATTCTGGATTGCACAGCATTGTTTTTACATTATTAAAAATGGACCATTAAGTTTCTGTTTACGAAAAATATGGCTCTGCTGAAAGAGTAAATAATAGACATTTATTATTATATTATTTATAAAATTTTAAAGGGCAAAAATATCCAACATCACACTATGAAGTTATAGATGTATAATAGATTAAAAATTTATATAAAATATATATTTCTAAAAAAATTCCACAACAGGCATTTGAAATCATCAACAGTACTCTATTAATTAACACATTTCACGAAGGATCGTATTTGTTCTGAAATTGATAGAAAATTTTTAACTTATGAAGTTCTTTTTTCAAGTAATTCATGTTTTTCTTCTTAAAAATTTTTTCTATATTATTATAAATAAACTTCTCTCCTTAAATTCTTAAATAAATTCATATAATTTATAAATATAAGAAGATATGATATTGATAAAATTCTCCTTAATTATAAATATAATTATACTTGAATCATATGATCGGTACATGCGTAATTAATTCTTGGCCAGAAACTAAAATTTAAACCAATGAATGATTTATAAACTCCGATCTTCAAATTGGTAATAACCGCTACCGAAAACTGTTTTCCTTCTCCGGGCTCTTCTGTTAACTAGGATTATTTTAAAATAATAAAATACTCATTATATAAATAACGTGTCATCGGGTCATAAAATTTCAGATTATTATTGGGAAAGTGATTATATTTGTAGTAATCATAATTTTCTCAAAATAAATCAGTAAATAATCCTCCACTTTTTCTAAATAAATGAGAGCTGTCAAAAATGATTCTATCAAATCTAAAATATGAATCAAAAGCTTGCTAAAATATCAAGAAATGATAAAATTTATTCATTAAAAACAATAACAAAGTCCATATGTTGCTGGCTCCAATCTACATCTGGTCAGACAATAATCTCTACAACACCAATAACAAAATATTCCATATTTCGGTTCGTGGGCAATTCCAATATCATTAAAAGCACCTCAAATAATGATAAAAATAATAAAATTGATAAAAATAATTTGATAAAATATTACAGGTGCTTGGCTTAGGATAATTTTCACAGCCGAAATATCCATGATACAATCCAAACAAAATGATGAAAACCTTCATTAAAATACGCAACATCGGTCAGAATTACTGAGTAATTGCAATTTTATGGAAATATGATCCGATCACAAATGTATTTTAGACTTTATATTAATTATAATTATATATAATTTATTTATTCTGATTTCTAATTAAATATATTTTAGAAATTTTATTTTAATTAAATTTAAACGGAGTCAATGAAATCGGATAATTTTATCTTGTTAGAAAGAGTAGAAACCTTGACCTTTGACATGGCCCTTGGACATAATAATCTTCTATTTCAATTAATGATTTCTATTAGTTATGATTTAATTATTACATCGTAAATTCACGAAGAGTTACAAAGAGGAGTGACAGTTATCAAATTTTAATGCTTCAAATTTTCATTAATTTTTAGGGCTTCATTTATCCAGCAAAATAGTTATTAAGAAATTACTGCACATTATTCAAAGACCAATTATTCATAATTTATTATCAATTATTTATTTCATTCATTATTTATTAAACATTTAAATTTATAACATCGAAAATGCAAGCGAATATAATAATATGGAAATATGCAACATTGAAGCCAAATTTGGGAAAAGAACGAGTGATGAACTTCGATTTAAAAGAGCAATAGAATTAATAGGATTAAGGTGTGGCAACAAACTTTATGGAGTAATAAAAAAAATGCCGAAGTATTTATGATAGATAAGTGGGATATAGACAAAACCAATCTATTAAAGCATGATATTAAAACTGTTGAAGGACCAATCCATTTGAACCCAAGAAGACAACCAGCCCACCTAGAAGAAAAGATTGAAGAAGCTATTAAAAATTTGGAAGAAAACGGCATAATTAGGAAGTGTGACTCACCGTGGAATACGCCGTTAGTATGTGTCTGGAAGAAGGAGAAAAATGATATTCGATTATGTTTAGATTTTAGAAGTTTAAATAAAATGACAGAAAGACAAATCTTCCCAATGCCTAATATCGAACAGATGTTAGATTCATTAAATGGATCAATGTACTTTAGCACCATTGATCTGGGAAGCGCGTATTATCAGGTTGAATTGACAGCAAATTCGCAAGAAAAGACAGCGTTCTCAACAAGATCTGGGCAGTTCTGCTTTAATAGGATGCCATTCGGGATTGCCGCTGCTCCAGCTACATTCCAAAAATTAATGAATAGGAAAATTATTATGGAAAATTGCTATAGTGTATTTAGATGATATTTTAATATTCTCAAAAGACAAAGAAGATCATATAAAAAGAATAAATGAAGTATTAGAAAAATTAAAAGAAGCAGGATTGAGAATAAATCCTGAAAAATGCAAATTTTTGGTGAAAGAAACAAAATTTCTTGGTCACATTATAACTTGCGAAGGTGTTAAAGTCGATGAAGCTAAAATAGAAGCAATAAAAGGGTTTCGAAGACCAAAATGTTTAAAGCAATTGAGGAGTTTCTTAGGACTGTGTAATTATTACAGAAAATTTATAAAAAATTATTCAAAATTCGCAAGAATATTAGAATCGATGTGCGGAAACAATAAAGACAAGTTAGTTTGGTCACAAGAATGTCAAGAAAGTTTTGAGGAATTGAAGAAAGCACTATCAACTACACCAGTTCTAATATATTCTGATTATGAGAAAGAATTTATTTTGGATACGGATGCTAGTTTCGACACTATAGGAGCTGTTTTGTCACAGATTGATGATCTAGGTAATGAACGTGTTATTGCCTATGGTTCACATACGATGAGTAAACATGAAATAGATACTGTATCACGAGAAAGGAACTTTTAGCANAAGTATTAGAAAAATTAAAAGAAGCAGGATTGAGAATAAATCCTGAAAAATGCAAATTTTTGGTGAAAGAAACAAAATTTCTTGGTCACATTATAACTTGCGAAGGTGTTAAAAGTCGATGAAGCTAAAATAGAAGCAATAAAAGGGTTTCGAAGACCAAAATGTTTAAAGCAATTGAGGAGTTTCTTAGGACTGTGTAATTATTACAGAAAATTTATAAAAAATTATTCAAAATTCGCAAGAATATTAGAATCGATGTGCGGAAACAATAAAGACAAGTTAGTTTGGTCACAAGAATGTCAAGAAAGTTTTGAGGAATTGAAGAAAGCACTATCAACTACACCAGTTCTAATATATTCTGATTATGAGAAAGAATTTATTTTGGATACGGATGCTAGTTTCGACACTATAGGAGCTGTTTTGTCACAGATTGATGATCTAGGTAATGAACGTGTTATTGCCTATGGTTCACATACGATGAGTAAACATGAAATAGATACTGTATCACGAGAAAGGAACTTTAGCAATTTATTACTTTGCACAGCATTTTAAGCACTATCTTTACGGCAAGCGATTCCAGCTAAGAACGGATCACAAGGCTATAACATTTATGATGACAACAAAAAAACCTATAACGGCACAATTTCAGACATGGATAAACTTCTTGAGTAGTTTAGATATGGATATTAAATATCGAAAAGGAATTGACCATTTGAACGCTGACGCATTATCGAGAGATAAATGTGGGAAATGTACACAGTGTATGGAAATCCATGAAGATGCCAAGACAGAGAAAGTAAAAACCAAATTGTTGGCAATGACAGCCACTAAACATGGATTGCAATGGCAAAAAGGTAATGAAGAGATAGAACATATGAGAAAAGCAATAGATAAAAATGAGACTACAAGATTTAAAATCATCGAAGATTTAATTTTAACAAGAGAAAATAAAATTTGGATTCCAAAAGTAAATAGAATAGAATTTGTCAAAGAGATGCACAAAATGTTGTGTCACGCTGGATGCAAGAAGGTAATCGATTATATAAAAGTTAATTACGATATGGAGGAATTCAATACAATCGCGACTCAATATATTCAAAGTTGTGAAATATGCCAGAAACGAAAAACATTGACAACAAAAACAAAAGAACTAATTGTAAAAACACAAGTGGCGGAACCGTTTGAGGTTATAGCGATAGATTTTTGTGGACCTTTGCAGGCAAACATTCATGGAAAGAAATATATTTTGGGAATTATAGATATGTGTAGTCGATACATTTCGTTGACAGCAGTAGCAAAGCAGGACGAAAAAACTACAGCGGATACTATTGTGAAATTCTGGATATTAAAATACGGGGCACCGAGAATTATTCATGTTGATTGTGGAAAAACATTTGAGTCTAACTTGATAAAAGAGTTGGCTAAGAATCACAATAGACAGCTACAATTTTCTAGCCCTTATCATCATAACACTAATGGTTTGATTGAAAGACAATTTCGAACAATACGAGATTTTATCAGTACATCATTAAGAGATAAACTTAAGAGAAATTGGGTTGAAGTGTTACCTGAAATTGAGTTTACTTTAAATGCTACCATTCAAAGCACAACTGGAAAGAGTCCATCAGAAGCAGTATTTGGTTTTCGGATATCTAGAGAATGGAACAATAATAAAAGAATATACAACGATAGAAGTAAAATAGTGGAGGAAGTGCAATTAAAACAAAGAAATTTAAATTATAAAAATGAAAACCGAATACACAGAGAATTCGATATAAATGAAGAAGTTTTAGTTAAAGTAGATTTGAGAAAAAAAGAGGAGGACCGATATACAGGACGTTTTGTAATTGTTAGAAAGATCCATGCAAATAGTTTTGAATTACGAGACAGAGATGGGAAAGTTATAATCCGCAACGTTGAATGGCTAAAACCTTTTAAACAGGGAGATGTTAGGGATATTTAAATAATTAATTTATAAATAAAATATATATTATATTATAAGAAAATGTATAATAAGTATAAAAGCTGGCACGCATAATTATCATTATTATTTAATTAATTAATTCGTCATTTAAATCGGGTGTTTTAATAATACCAGATTTAGGCCATAATTTTGTATTTTGCATTTTGTATTAAAAATAAATATTTCTAGATTATATACTGGTTGTTATTAACAATAACAACCAAGACAATGGAGGAAACTCAAACAATAAAGAGTACTGAACCATTCGAGAAGATATATATGGACATATGCGGGCCATTGAAAGAAACGTTCAATAAAAAGAAATATATTTGGGAAATCATTGACCACTATAATAAATACATCTCATTAATGGCCATAAACAAGCAAGACGAAAAAATCATCAGTGAGACTTTATTAAATAGATGGATATTAAAGTTTAGAGCTTCAAAAGAACTTTATGTAGATTGTGGGAAGAACTTTGAAGCAAGAACTATTAAAGAATTAGCAAAGGCAGCTGGTATTTAATTAATCTTCTCAAGCCCATATCACCACAATACGAATGGTATTATTGAAAGACATTTCAGAACAATCAGAGAGTAATGCGTCATTGAATGAAAGAGGGAAAAAAACTGGGCTGATTTAGTACCAGAAATAGAATATACTTTGAATGCAACAGTTTAAAAAACAACGGGAGTAAGTCCAGCAGAGATTATATCTGGAGGGAAAATCGACAGAATAAATTGGTACACAAATAAAGAAATAAATAGATAGGATATGGAAAAGAGAATATAGGATAAAACACTAAAGCCAAACGGAAGCAAAACAGTGAGAAACTATGAATTGGGAGATATGGTTTTGATCAATCAAGAAATTAAAAATAAAAACGAAGATGTGCCGAACAAAGTGATAAAGAAAATACATGAACAAAGCTATTTAATTAAAAATCAAAATGGGAAGACGGTTGTCAGACGAGATCAAACATATAGAGGAGTTAAAATTAAAATGGTAAATTAAAATTATTTCATGATTAAATTTTGTAAAATAAAAAGTGAAACTTAAATTATTTGAAATATAATAGAATTAAAATGGTTTAATTTTGAAATAAAATAATTTTTAATAAAATTGCAATTCAAGTGTGAATGTGGTATGTTGATGGTATGTTATGATGATATTTGTTGAAATTTTGGTATGATATTTGGTTGAAATTAAAATTTATAAAAAGAAAATGTCCCGAGAATATTTGTTTATAAAAGCAGATTTAATGAAATATAATTTTGGATTTATTTAGTCTTAGTAATTTATTTGATGACAGAAAAATTAAATGTTATAGCTTCTTATAAGCACTATGCCACGAGTGCGGCATATGCTATGTAATGAGGAGAGAAAGTAATTTAAATTGCCCACAAATTGTTAAGAACTTAAGTAAAAGCCTCACTGACCGCCTACATTAAAGCTCCTGAACAAGAATTGAATCAGCTTATCCCTTCAGTGTCATTACAAGCATTTCAAATTCAGCTTCGACTCAATGCCGATCTAGATGTCCCGAACTTTCGTCTAGATATGTTGCTGTCATGAGTAGAAATGTCTCACCCAACGTATCTCACTCACAAAGTTAAAAAATTGGTCGACTACAACAGTAGCTTTTAGTTTGAAATAATTTTATATCTCTTTGTACAACAGAGAAAACATAAGCAGAATAATATAGAGGACCAATTTCAATAGAGGAGTATGTGGCTTCAGGGAAAAGAGTTGGAACGTGAATGAGTCATTCAGACACACACCTTCTGTCGGTCGTCTAAGAACACAAGATTTGTCAAAGAATTAAAAGTATTTATTGTAAAACACACCTTTTGCTATCAACTCCAAACTTGGTACATTTAAAAACGTTGCCAAGGAACAGATTAATTTTATGTAAATGAATGCCAGATTGTTTCCATGGATAAAGTAAGCTTATAAAAGTAGCCTACTAAACCCAGCAACTTTTAACCGTTTCCCATGATACTGTTAACAAATTTCAATTTTCATCAATTTTTATCGGAAATTTTGTCGTGGTTTCCCCCCTTACTAATTTATTATATATATGAAATTAAAATATTTATATTTATAGAATAATACGATTTATTTTGTTAAACATTTGCTGATTTATTTAAGCATTATTATTTCCAGTTTTAGTGAAATATATTTGTTTTGCGTTAATGTGCTTTGCAATTTATAATGAAATCTTTTCAAATATTCCCATTATAATATTTTGTATTTTTGTTTATATAATTATGTTGGATTTTTTAATTATTCAAATGTTTAATTTTTTATGTTTCACTTTGTATTTATTAATATAATTTCTATTTGATTCATTATTTAATTAATTAATTAATTCATTTTATGTAACAATTATATGCGATGTTATGAAATATCAGCAATAATAAAGCAATTAAATGATTTGTATAAAATTGTTATTAATATTGTTATTTATTAGCATGAGGATTTGAGTGGATAAAATTGAGCATTTAAAATAATATTTAGCCATTTGTGTAATGCTTGCAAATTATAATTGGAAATTATTTGAAAGTTACCAGCGAATAATAATAATAATATTTGCAGCTGCCTGGAATGTTGTAATCATTGATAATAATTGCCGCATCGGGGGAATCCGTCAGATCGTTCGGTTGTCGCATTGAATATTGAATATCAATTTTATCAAGCTTTGACAATTCCATATATATATTACATTTATTGTTGATTGCAATTGATTTGTTTTATCGCTTCAAATTTATTATTTGGCCTTGAGAATTGATTGGCTGCTATTTAATTGATTTCATTTGGATTTTAGGATGTTAGATTTATTGATTTTGAACTTGTTAATTAAATTATAATTAAATTTATTGATTTTGCAAATAATTGATAGATAAAACAGAAAGGAAATATCAAGATGGGGTGAAATATTGATTGTGATTTGCATTGGATAATTTGCATTGCAGGGATTTTGAATGTTTCATGGAGCACTTGATGAGTGGAAATGTGGAGGGCGTCAGGGATAATTTGAGGGGAGAATTTGTGGATAGGAGTGTTGATGATGCTCATGTGAGATTGATTGGCAATGTGAATTTATTGGGTTAATGTTTCCCTCAATGCAAGCAATGTGAATGGGAAACCGGCCCTGAAATCAGAAACATTAACCCAATAATTCACATTGCTTGCATTGAGGGATTTGTTGATATTGCCAGGTTATTGCTTGACCGCAACTGCGATATGGAATCTGAGGACAAATCGGTAAATAATCATTGCAAATAAATAATTAATTGATAAATTGCAGGGATGGAGAGCAATTCATTATGCAAGCTGCAATGGGCATTCAGAAATATTGAAATTATTGCTGCAGCGGAAATGCCGAATCGATTGCCTAACAAAAGTAAACATTTACATTTTATATAATGAAATATCAATTAAATCTGGTGAGTTGCGATCTGGTTAATTGAATATGTGAAATGGATTGCATAAGGAGCAATGAATGAAATGCCATTGAGAATTGCCTCAGAGAGCACTAGTGAGGGGCAAGAGATCACAGAATGAGGTGTCAATGGAACCGTTAGCGGGGTGAGAATACAATAGCTCCCGGATGGTCCGATATGGCCAATATCGATGTGACAGCATTATCATATGACCTTGCCCTTTACCAGCAACCGCAGCAAATTGCATTGCCGACAGCCAAATAATTTATCAATTTAGATAACTAACACTAGAACGGCCAATAACAATCATAGCAATTGCCACCAGCAACAGTCATAATGGCTTCAATGGGCCATCAAATATAATATCTTGCTCCGAAAGCAGAAGCGATTGATTAGCAAATAACCTTTATAAAGTAGCCTTACATACGCTGCCATATTATCAAATAATAAATAAATATAATTATAATATAATATTCATTATTAAACTGGAAATAATTCATTAAAAGCAATGAAAATAATTATTTGTGATGTTATTATTATTGCAATATTCAATCATACGCCATTTACGCGTGAGATGGAGGCTATTTGAAGGTGTCGATATATTTACTGGTGATACCCTTTCTGATTTTTGTATTGAGCAGCAAATTCACCTGCATGCTGAAATAGAAAGTCCTTTCTTGATATGTTATCTGCTGCGGTTCCCTTATATGGTATCGAGGCATTCATTGCAGCTTGGCCTAGCATATTGATATGTTATCTGCTGCGGTTCCCATATATGGTATCGCATCATTCATTGCAGCTAGGCCTAGCATATTGATATGTTATCTGCTGCGGTTCCCTTACATGGTATCGAGGCATTCATTGCAGCTAGGCCTAGCATATTGATATGTTATCTGCTGTAGTTCCCTTATATGGTATCGAGGCATTCATTGCAGCTAGGCCTAGCATATTGATATGTTATCTGCTGCGGTTCCCTTATATGGTATCGAGGCATTCATTGCAGCTAGGCCTAGCATATTGATATGTTATCTGCTGCGGTTCCCTTATATGGTATCGAGGCATTCATTGCAGCTAGGCCTAGCATATTGATATGTTATCTGCTGCGGTTCCCTTATATGGTATCGAGGCATTCATTGCAGCTAGGCCTAGCATATTGATATGTTATCTGCTGTAGTTCCCTTATATGGTATCGAGGCATTCATTGCAGCTAGGCCTAGCATATTGATATGTTATCTGCTGCGGTTCCCTTATATAATATCGAGGCATTCATTGCAGCTAGGCCTAGCATATTGATATGTTATCTGCTGTAGTTCCCTTATATGGTATCGAGGCATTCATTGCAGCTAGGCCTAGCATATTGATATGTTATCTGCTGCGGTTCCCTTATATGGTATCGAGGCATTCATTGCAGCTAGGCCTAGCATATTGATATGTTATCTGCTGCGGTTCCCTTATATGGTATCGAGGCATTCATTGCAGCTAGGCCTAGCATATTGATATGTTATCTGCTGCGGTTCCCTTATATGGTATCGAGGCATTCATTGCAGCTAGGCCTAGCATATTGATATGTTATCTGCTGTAGTTCCCTTATATGGTATCGAGGCATTCATTGCAGCTAGGCCCTAGCATATTGATATGTTATCTGCTGCGGTTCCCTTATATGGTATCGAGGCATTCATTGCAGCTAGGCCTAGCATATTGATATGTTATCTGCTGCGGTTCCCTTATATGGTATCGAGGCATTCATTGCAGCTAGGCCTAGCATATTGATATGTTATCTGCTGCGGTTCCCTTATATAATATCGAGGCATTCATTGCAGCTAGGCCTAGCATATTGATATGTTATCTGCTGTAGTTCCCTTATATGGTATCGAGGCATTCATTGCAGCTAGGCCTAGCATATTGATATGTTATCTGCTGCGGTTCCCTTATATGGTATCGAGGCATTCATTGCAGCTAGGCCTAGCATATTGATATGTTATCTGCTGCGGTTCCCTTATATGGTATCGAGGCATTCATTGCAGCTAGGCCTAGCATATTGATATGTTATCTGCTGCTGTTCCCTTATATGGTATCGAGGCATTCATTGCAGCTAGGCCTAGCATATTGATATGTTATCTGCTGCGGTTCCCTTATATGGTATCGAGGCATTCATTGAAGCATCATTCATTTTAATGATGATCTTCCAGAGGTAAAGCCTTTTTGAATTTTTTTCAGAATTTTTCCATCTGTTAAAATTTCAGTTTGGCGATATTGAATTCCATTTTTATATTCAGAATCAGAGTGAAATCGTGTACATCTTCCTTTGTTATGTAAATTTTCATGTTCACTCTTGCTTTCTGAGGATATTTTTCCAAAATTTGGCCATATCCATTATTTGTGCCATTTTTACAAATAAATTTAATGATAATAATAAAAATAAAGCTAAAAATAATAATTATATATTTACATAGTGTTAGATGATGAGGGTAGGCCCATCACTACATTCATTTTAGACAAATATTATAAAACAGGGCCAGGCAAATACAGAGTAAATGTGTACGCCGAAGAGCGCAGGTAGATAAAGGTCCTAACAAACAATTCAATTCCAGACAAACCAATTCAGCTCAATGATCTGCTCATGAGCCAGAAGATCAAAAAAATGTTGATTCGAAATGTTAACAATCACGTGCTAAATAAATTTATCATTTACTTTATGTGACTATTCTTTATGTTTGTTATTAGTGTTAATCATTAGTTTATCATTTATGTGACTATTCCTTATTTTTGGTATTGATCATTTTATCCTTTCTGTACATACCTTTGGGTAGATTGTAATTTTATTTAATATATTTGTATATACACATATTTAACATTTATAAAAAAGGGTAAATTAAATTATTAAGTAAAAATAAAGAAATAAGCTTTAATTAATTATTCGAAAATTTTAATTAACAGAAAATTTTTACATAAGTTCAACAGCTGAAAAATTAATAAATTCAACAGCTGAAAAATTAAGTGTTTTTTGGAGGAAAAAATAAATCAATTGAATTTAGTCTATTAGAAGAAAATAAAAAATTAAAGTGTCTCTTGAAATAAAACAAAATTATGGAAATAAAACTCAAAAAAATAATAATAATTAATTTATAAGTAACAGCTGCCCTAAAATTTTATATAAATACCGAGGTAAAATTCATTTACTTGCCCAAAAATTATTGCGAAAGAAATTGCATTCAAAGGTAAATCCTTAGAATCACTCAACTTTTGAATCAGAACAAAAAAGATTCACACATTGACTATACTTGCAAAGGTACACACGCACACATAACAGACAACAATAACATATATTTCAACAAGCGTTTCAGTGAAGAAATAATTGTCAATATTTTATATTTTAACGAACGTTTCAGAGAAGAAATAATTGTCAATATTTTTAATTTCTTATATTGGGTAAACTTTTGGTTTTAATAAATATTTATAGACAGATTCGTTTGTTTTTACTTTGATATATATATAAGAAACCAGTAAGTTGAGTGTTCCCGATTATCGAGACCTCAACATTTGGTGCCGCGAACCGGGACTTTAAAATCAATTATTGTTATTCACAATTTGGGGGATAGGAATTGAGATCAGAGGGTATAGTATTTTATATTGGGAAAATATATTATAAAAAAACAATATCATTGACCAATTTTTAAATAAATAAATTCAGTTTTTGAAAATTATTAAATAATTCAAAAAAAAAAAAAAAGATAAAATAGATAATCAACCCGAAATAGTGTATAATCTCAGAAATAGAATAGTCTATAGGATGAATAATAATAATAATAATTACATAAAAATTTTACCAGTAGAACCATATAGAGGAGAGCCTGAAAAGTTCGACGATTTTTTCACTGAGATCGCTCAGTATGCAGAAGCTTGTGGTTGGACACCTGATGAGTTAAAAATGAGAATACCACTATATTTAAAAGGTTATGCGTTACAGGCATACAATAACTTAGAATGTAAAGGAAATAATTTTGATCAACTCGTAAGATATCTGAGAGCAGAAATAGTAATCGATAGCGACTTACAAAAGATAAATGTTCAAAAATTTAGAAACAGATACCAAGGTACTAGAGAATCAGTTGGTGAATATGTATATACGATTACGGAGTTAGCGAAAAAAGGCATTTGGTGCAGGCGAGCACACAGCAAAATTAATTGAGGATCAGTTTTGGAATGGTATACAAAAATATTTATATAAAGCACTAATTATGGTAGAATATGGTAATTTAAATGAATTAGTTCATAAAGCTAAGCGTATAGAAGCAATACAGCGAGATAGATTTAGTTCACATGTAGATGCAATGGAAATTCAAAAGCCCATAGAGGTAAAATCTGAGTTGGGTAAGTCAGATGACAATATCCCCTGGGAGGAGATGAAGCAATTATATTTAAACTTTGTAAAAATAGACGAAGGGTAAGCCCGAGTCCAGATAGAAGTCAATCACCTGAAAACAGGAGGAGGTTCGATAATGTGAGAAATAGAAATTTTGAGAATAGAAACAATAGAAATACTTTCGATAGAGACAATCGTAATGAATATAATAGAAATAATTATACGAGAGATAATCGAGTCGATTTTAGTAGAAATAATTTGAGAAATAATAAATATGATAGAAATAATAGATATGATAATAGAGATAATACAAATGAATTGAGACGTAGACAGACAAGTCCATATAGACAGAATTCATACAGAGAAAGGCGAGGGAGCCCTTATAATAATGATGGTAGAGATAAAGTAAATTTTAATGGACAAATCAAATGTTATAATTGCCAGAAATATGGTCACTTAGCTAAAGTATGCAATAATGCGCGAAGCGAATCGCCTAATAGAGTGAGATTTAAAAATGAGCCTGAGATAAAAACAGATTAATAGTGCTGAGTTGATATCAGCTAATGATGAAATAAACAGTTTGAGAGAGGAATTAAAAGAATTTAAGACTCAATATGGGAGACTTATTGAGAGAAAGTTAGAAATGTCATTAAATGAGTTTCAGTGTTTTACCAATGATGTAGATATAGATAATGATGAGTTTCGTGAAGCAAGAGAAGCGGATGAGAAATTTCTTGCAGAAGCAAATAGATGTAAAGAATTAAAAGAGGAATTGAAAGAGACATTAGAGAAATGGCCTTATGATGATAATGAGACATTGCGTATAATAAATAGAGTTCAAGTCGAAGGAATTGACTTAGAATATTTGAGAAATTTGATACCACTAATGGTAAAGAGACAAAATATGACAAGAATATTTGAATTAGAAATAGAATTGAAAGAAATGATAAAATGTTATGGTGAATTTGTGAGAAAAAATAAGAAATTACATGAGTCATTGAATATAACTATTGAGGCAAAGGACCTTTCGAGAATACTTATGCGTAGTACAGGGGTACATGTTTGCACAAAAGTGAATAAAGTGAAACAGATGGCCAGAGCTAATTGGCCCGAGAAATTGGGAGATAATGATAAAGTGAAACTGTATTTTAACGGCGTAGAAATGATGAATAATGAATATATAATTGACTATGGAGTAAACGTCATTGATAACAATATTATTTCTGCAGTAATAGAAAGGCAAGAAAGTAAGGAAATTGATACACCAACTCCATCAGTAGAATTGAGTATAAACGACGAAAATGACTATGATAAATTATTTAGATTGTGGGATGCTTCTTCAGGAGGGGCAATGAGGTCACCAACAGCTAGCGAGGAAATCTTTAAACCTATCGATACTAAATATGATAATTTACACGAGACAATAGAAAAAATTGCGAAACAAGCAAATATGCAGGATGCAGAGACGATGAGACGAGGTAGAGGAAGGCCTCGAAAATCGGAAATAGCCCGAAAAGTCAGATGACAGAAAGGCAGCAGAGCGTTTAAGAGATATTGCAAATAATATGAGACAGGAAGTTCCAAAAAATCAGGATAATGACAAAGATATAAAAATGATAATGGAGTTAGTTAAAGCAATGAATATGAAGACGATTTCCGGAAGCAAAACCATCAGCGTTAATAGAAAATATAGTTAAAAAGGTTAAATTAATGGAAAAAGAGATTAGAGAATTGAGTGCTGAGGAAGCGAATGAAGAGACAGTGTTAAAGATACTATTTACAACAGGAGTTAATCGAAATAAAGTGATTACGGCAATGGCATATTTAATAGCAAGATACAAGAAACTTTTGCGATTGAATCCAAAGAATCAGATAGAAAATGTTGCTAAAATGATATACGATAAATTAAAAATAGATGCTATGCCATGGATAAAATTAAAAGGAGGATGGAAAATACTGTATGATGAGAGCCTAATCGAAAATGATAGGAAAGCGTAAAAGATAATATTAATGTAGAAATAGATGATACGGAGGAAACAGTAAAAATCTAGTAAATGAAACAACTATGAGACCAAGTCAAAAAGAAAGAAAGTCGACAATGTCAATAGTAATTATAGTAATAACGTTATTGTTAGATCTGATAAAAGGAAATAATGCGATCATAGCGTATGACTGTCAGAATCCTAAGTGGGGACAGAAATATTCATTATTAGATGTAGAAAATTGCCCAGAGGCTAATCCAACAAAACTAATTGTTGCAGATCCAAAGATTTTTCACATATATCAAGAGTCTGACTTCATTCACACTGAGGCAGGAGAGTGTATCGTTAAATATTCAGAGGAAAGTTTTGTATGTAATAAAATAGCGAGAACAATATTAACTCCAACATGGGCACCAGAAGCGATAATAATAGCACCAATCGAATGTGAAAATGCGTTTAAGACAAAAAAGATAAAAACGCCGGATGGATTTGAACTAAATGCTCAGGTAGGAGCACGAGTAAGGCAATTAGTAAATGTCGTTGGATGGTCATCAAACAGGAGGATATTGTGAAGGAGGAACGTATAAGATATGGGGGCATGTAGCAGACAATATTGTAGTAAGACGACAATATTATATTGAATTAAGGAAAATTCAAGGCGTCATTTGATAGTTCATCAAAGAAAATGATGACACATAAGTTTTGCACATTAGATGAGACAAGCTGTTGATACAGGCGAGTCAATGATCATATACAAAGTAAACAAATATGAATGCCATCTAACTAAACTAAAGACACTGAAATTCAGAACAATACGAGAGTAAACAGTTCACGGATGTAGAATCCAAGAACATTAAAGACCAAAAACGACGAGCAACGATAATTCAAGAGAAAGATACACCAACGATATATATGTCAGATTCTGAAACAGAAGCGATGAGATTTGTGGGGAAAGGTGAAAGTATCAAATGTGGAAAAGCAGTTATACAAACAAATTATGAAGGAATTTATATCAGCGGAAGTGAAATTAAAGAGGCAAAATCGAAAATAGATAAATTCGATGTCAAGCTAGCGTCATATTTTAATAATAAAATCGACTACTTTTATCATCATCAGTTAGTACAATTGGACAAAGTATATCAAGCAACTATTGCAAACGATTGTAAACTTAATAGAGAAATATTAAGAACAAAGATGGCGGTTGCAGTCACAAACCCAGATTTAATGGCACCAATCTTATTTGCAGAGAAAGGGACATTTGCAAGAGTTGTCGGCGAAGTGATACAAACATTTCAGTGTAAACCGGTTAGCGTATCTTTAGCAACGAATAATAAGTGCACGAACGAATTGCCAGTAGTGTATAAAGGAGAAACTGTGTACCTCCAACCAATAACAAGGATATTAACAGATAAAGACTATGTTCCGAGAAAAATTGATAAATGTACTAATCTATTAGATCCATTATACAAAATAAATGATGATATGTGGATTACAATGTCAGATAGAAAAGAAGCGACTAAACCACAAAAACTAGAACTAACTGAACTTGAGAAAAAGTTAGAATTTCAGGAAGTCAACGAAATGGATAACAATGGGATGTATACGAGAGAGGCGATAGAGAGCGCCAGAAAACATATGTTATTTCCTCATGAAAAAGAAAAAGTTCTTTCTATCATGGTAAACAAAATCATCGAAAATAGTTATGGAGGGAATTACAACTTTGATGTATTATTATCAAAAGAGCATTTCAAGAAAGTTGTGTATAGAGTATTATACAGCATATGGGGATATTTTGCGATTCTCGGAAATACGTTTTCCACTATATTAGGTATATATTATACAGTAGCACTACTGAAAATGATTTGTTCATCATTAGTTTCGTTAAGACAACTGAGACAAGTTTTTGGTAATTCATATAAAATGATGGCATGTTTATGCCCATTCATAGCGAAATATTTGATCACTGCGAAGCACGACAAAGAAATCAAACGGATGAAAAGCCGAAAGGAAGAGGGTGAAATAATGATCACCAATGAAAAAGATGACGAGGTAAACAAATCAGAAAACATTGAACAACCACATATTGGGTTATATGATAATCAAAGAGAACAATTGACAGAATTGAGAAATAATATTGAAATTAGAATCCCAGGTGAAAATGGTAATTGTCATTATGTTCCAAGGAAAACCTATGGATGTTACGGGTTAGAACTTGACGACATATTGGAAGGGTTAAATGAAGCAAGGCCCAAATTACAAATAGTAATAAATGATGCGATAATAAAGGCATTATGTGACACAGGAGCAGCAGCTTCTATGATTCGAGAAGATCAGTTAACCGAAAATCAAAAGAAAAATATCGTGAGTACAAGAGATAGAGTAATTTCTTTATCATCACATTACATACCATTAAAAGGAGATATCGAATTAACAGTCCACTTTTCGGATCAAGTGGTTGAACATGTATTCAAGGTAGTAGCAGAATGTAAATGCGTATGTGTCCTTGGGATGGACATACTCAAAAAGTTAAGAAACTGTGTAATCGATTTAACGGATAGTACAGTCAAACGGAAGGCAATATATCAAGACGCAAGATTTACTGAGGTAATTGCATTAGAGACATTTGAACTAGAGTATCAAAGTGATCATATAATTCCAGTAAAAGTAAATGTTAAAAGTGAGGACACTTTCATTTTCGAGCCTGAAACGGCAATATCACGAAATCATAACATAAAGTTAACAGACGAGTGTGTAATTCCAAATAATGGAATAATTCCAATAAGAATCGCGAATTACGAAAGAAATAAAGTAAAAATTCATAAAGGTACAAAATTGGGAAAGTTGTTCAAAGGTGAATTAGAGCAAACAATTGAAGTATGTGAGATGTCGATGACGAGTGATGTCGGTGAGAGAATGGTCGAACAGAGTAAAGCAAATAATATTAAATTTTATGATAAAATTAAAATAAATAATAACTATCTAAACGAAACACAACAATTACAGCTACAAATATTGCTTGACGAATATAGTGATGTTTTTGCAAAACACGAATTTGATTTAGGAGATACTGATATTATCAAACATGTAATCGATACGGGGAATGCTAGACCAATAAAACAGAGACCCTATAGTGTACCATATAAATTAAGGGAGGAAATAAAACGACAAATTAAAGAATTAAAAGAGGCAGGCGTAATAAAACAAAGTTTTTCACAATGGGCATCACCTATTGTACCGGTTAAAAAGAAAGACGGGGAAATTCGAATGTGCATTGATTATCGTAAATTAAATGATGTAACAGTAAAAGATTCTTACCCATTCCCGAGAGCACAAGAACAATATGATAAACTTAGGGATACTAAGTATTTCACAGTAATAGATGCAAATAAAGGTTACATGCAAATTCAAATGGAAGAAGGGGATGCGGAAAAAACTGCTTTTGTCATTGAGGATGGTTTATATGAATATACAAGACTACCGTTTGGGTTAACTAATGCGCCAGCAACATTTCAACGTTTAATGAATACAGTACTAGTAGATGTACAACATTGCGCAGTATATATGGATGACATATTAATATCGTCAAAAACATTTGAAGAACACTTAAAAGATATAGCAAATGTATTACAAAGATTGAGAAAAGCAAGAATTAAAATAAAACCTACTAAATGTAAATGGGCAGAACCTTCAGCATTATTTTTAGGACATATAGTCACAGTAGACGGTATAATACCTAACCCAGATAAAATTGAAGTAGTTAAAAAATTTCCAGTTCCAAAAACATTACAACAAGTACAGGGATTTTAGGTCTCACAGGATATTATCGTAAATTCATACAAGATTATGCAAAAATAGCAGCACCACTAATTGAATTAACAAAAGGAGTCAAAACAAAGGGAGAGAGTAAAGGAGTGTTAATAGTGCAGGAAATTAATGATAAAATTAACAAGCCACAAAAGAAATGGAAAGATGAACATCAAAAAGCCTTTGATCAACTAAAAGAAAAATTAATAACAGCACCGATACTAAGATACCCAGACTTTAAAAAACAGTTTATTGTCATGACAGACGCCAGCGGGAAGGCCGTAGGGGCAGTCTTAGGACAAGAAGAGGAAAAAGGTAAAGATTATGTAATAGCTTATGCAAGCAAAACATTAAAAGGAGCACAGATTAGGTACTCAACAATTGAGAAAGAGTGTTATGCTATCGTTTTTGCATTAAAACAATTCAAGCCATACATATATGGAACTGAGGTAGTGATTAGAACAGATCACAAACCATTAGAAGGGTTATGGAAACATAAAGGACACATCCAGTAGATTGTTAAAGTGGGCAATGAAAATACAAGACATGCACATAAAGATTGTATACAAACCAGGCAGAATAAACAGGAATGCAGATGCATTATCACGAATTCCAGAGTTAGGAGCACTAGAAGTTTTTGCATTAGTAACTGAAAAAACCAATAGAAATATATGAGGAACAGATGAAAGATCCAGAACTCTTCAAGATAAGAGAAGAAATAAAAAGGGAACTAATCAAAAGTATAAAATCTGTAAGAAGTTAGTTGTTATTGAGGATTTTAGCGGTAAACAATTAATAGTAGTACCACAAAGATTAAGACAAATTCTTCTATTACAATATCACGATGGTGCTCTAGGAGGTCATTTATCAAGTAGGAAAACAGCAAGCAGGTTGATGCAAAAATATTATTGGGAAGATTAAAAAAGGACGTCAAGAGATGGTGTAATGCATGCACAATATGCGCAACTAGAAAAAATACAGGAACAAAAACTAAAGCACCTTTGCATCCAATCCCAGCTACAACATCACCAATGGAACTGTGCGCAATGGATTTTTTGTGTAAACTACCCACAACAATTAATGGGAATAAGCACATACTAGTTTTTAGCGATTATTTTACAAAATGGGCAGAGGCATTTCCTACAAAAGATGAAACAGCAGAAACAGTAGCTAAATTACTTGTGGAAAAAATAATCTTTTAAAATCGGTACACCGAGAAAATTATTAACAGACAAAGGGAAAATTTCATGAGTGAAACTATAAAAAGAGTAGCTAACATATTTAACATGCATAAAATCAACACAACAGCATACCACCCTCAAACTGATGGCTTAGTGGAAAGATTCAATGGGACATTGCTAAGTAGATTAGCCGTGTTTGTGGGAAAAAACCAAAATGATTGGGATGAATACGTTAATCAATGCACATACATTCATAATATCACACCAAATGAGACAACGGGATATTCACCATATTTCTTAATGTTCTTAAGAGAGCCTGCAACACGATTGATACAATTTTTGAACCTCGAGTATCACAATATTTAGATGCGCCAGATTATGTAACAGTAATGCAAGAGAGGCTACAAGATGTATACAAAGTTGCAAATTTGAAAGTTAAATTTAGACAAGAACAGTATAAGGCAGATTACGATAAAAATAGCAAACCTCATAATTTTAAAGTGGGAGATAAGGTTTAGACTTATGTCTCCACAAGTAGGTAAGGTAAAACAACAAAATTAGCAAGACCATTTAAAGGCCCATATGAAGTAGTTAAAATAATCAACGAAAACTTACATATACAAAAACATAAAAATGAGGACCCCATAGTAGTGCATGTAAAACAGGTGCAAATTGGCAGAAGCAGAAATAGTAGAGGGACCCATACATAGATATAATTTACGATCCCAGAAAGGATTAATGATGTCAGCAATCTTCTTAACAATCATAGGAATAATTAATACAAACTAATGTTAAAGAGAAGTACCAAACCGAATTTATGGGAGATAGAGACATTTTAATAAATATTTCACCTCATGAAATTTACGTATTCAATCTAAGGGAAAAGCCGATAAGAAATTTATACTTAAAATCAACAAATACCAAACCAAAATTTATGGAAAAAAGAGAGAAAAAACCACTAATGAGTTCGAAAGGGGAGACAGCGCTGAGTTTGTTGACCTGGAACCCAACACTCAATACACTCTATGTGTTCTATGGAATACATACAACGATATACCACAAATACAATGTAAAAGGGGTAAAAACCATGCAGACAAAAAAACGCAAAATGACAAAGAAAGTAATCATAGTTACAACACCGGTAATAATACAAACTAATTCAAACCCAAACATGAATATAACACCCCGAAGGCAATAACTCAAACCATAATAATGAAGTAATAACGAAAGCCTATAGAATACCAATCCAACTTAAAGAAAAGCTAATTAAATTACCCACGGGAAAACCCATTGTAATAAAAAGTTGGAACGAATTACAAGCATTTCAAAAACAGACACTAAAACCACTATGGCCTTTTTATGTAATATCAGCCAGCATCTTAGCAATAGCGACATAGCAATAGTTAGTAGTGTACAAATCTACAAAAAGTACAAGTGGAAAAGGCAGCGGTATCGGCACCGACTGGTCAAAGAAGCACCAGGGCATTTTCACTTGGACAAATATATCCCTGGACAATATACTCTGTCCACACTGGTATAATAACTTAAAATTTTTAATTACATAAATTGGTCAATGATATATAATAAAAGTATATATATTAATATTTATATAACTGCGTATAAGGTTAAACCTCAAATGCGCAACAAGCATAAATATTTATTATTTGTTTTTAGAATAGTAATAAGAAGTCTATCGAATCAATTCAATCAAATAAATCAGTCTAATCAAATCAATCCTCCAATAATCCAAAATCAAAACAGCCAATCTAATCAATCCAATCGACAAGAAAATAATCGCTTCTATCAAATCTATCTCCATAACAACAAAGCAATGCATCCATCAGTTCACATGCATTCTCAAAGAATAAAACCTCAGCGAATCCGGAAACTCAGAAAACAAAGCAATATGTGCCAATGCTACAGAAAACACTATCACAGTTTCTACAAAAACCTACAAAATAAGATCAGCTCACGGATGGCACTCCCATTACGATCAGAAGCTTCCCCAACCAAGTATGCATCCCGAATGAAATGAAAATCGAGATAGAAGAAAGGGAATTGCATCTTATCAAATTTAATGAAGCAAGAAGAATCAAATTAAGAGAATTAATCGGAGCATATGATAAATTCCCCAACGCAGAAGAAGCTGTAAGGGCTGGAAAGAAAGTGCCCCATAGAATTTTATTCCACATCACTAAAACAGAGGTCGCAATATGCCAGCAAAGAATACCACTAATCACCACAAGCAATTGTACAATAACAATAAAAACTATAAAAAATGATCGGAGCGTTCCAAACGACTACAATGAATTGATAGTCCAAATGAACAGCCTACCCTGTGTCATAGCGATCGAAATATTATACGTACCCACCATTCCAAATCCATTTCAACAGCTGGAACTTATCGAATCAAACATCTATATGCATGGAGATTTCATCAGAAAGAAAATGTCATTCACCCACAAGGAATTATCTAAGGAAGAGAGACATCACCTAATTATGTTTCTAGATGCGAAATTGGTATGCGACATCAACAATAACTTAAGGCCAGTAGAAGTCAGCATACGAAATTTTAAAGGTGTGACAATATTCGATGAAAAAATTACACCTAGAACGAAAATCCTACATTATTATCCAGAAAAGACAAAGGCCAACAAGGAGAATATCATCGGAAACAAAGATGAATACGAAGCACTCGTCGAAATTCAACAGTTACTTTGTGGAAAGATAGTCGTGGGATTCGACATTATAGGGAAGCTCAAAGCTCTCACATTAGATCTCTATAATATATGGGAGTTAGAGAAATGTCGGAAGATATATTCATGTGCTCGTACGTCAAAAACGTTGCGCCACACAAGATAAAATTGTCTAACCTGGCATACCAGGTAATCAGACATCACAAAAGGTGGAACAAAGATAAACGCATCAATAGAATGCTGCGCTGAACCAGAACCATTTCCAGCATGGCAAACCACAATGATCATCAAAGTAATATATGCAATCGTGGAAAACCAATGGGAAGAAGTTGTTAAATGGGACTCAGAAGCCTTCAGTGAGCAACAAATGAAAGATCAACTATATCCCATCAAGGAGAATAGTCTGGAAGAAATATCTGACAATGAAGAAGACATGTATATCGAACCATCGCAAGTCGAACTGAAATTCAATAGAGATGGAACACGCAGAACTTTCGAGAACGAACTAATGGAAAGCGATGACGATGTAATATTCATCCAAGAAGAGAAAACACGAATACTTGAAACAACGGTCAAAAAGGAATTACAAGAACCAAAATTCCATCCGGGAAAACCAATGGAATGTGACCTCGACTCAGAAGAGGAATACTTCTCAATTGACGAACAAGAGGAGAGAAATATGGATATAGACGAATTGGGACCAGAACCAGATATCGCAATCGAGGAGGAACCCAATTTCATCATACCAAAGGAGAAAGAACAGATTACAGAAAAAGAATTAACACGGCATTTTGGAAGGCGTCTAAATGATGGCGACACATTAAATCTGGCACTGGCAAAAGGATTCAACAGAACAAGGATGCTAATAAGAGACAGCGAAATCGAGCTGGTGCGCAGTATAAGAGATAATGCGGACATTATCTTAACGGCCCAGGGAGGAATGTTAGATGATGAGGGTAGGCCCATCACTACATTCATTTTAGACAAATATTATAAAACAGGGCCAGGCAAATACAGAGTAAATGTGTACGCCGAAGAGCGCAGGTAGATAAAGGTCCTAACAAACAATTCAATTCCAGACAAACCAATTCAGCTCAATGATCTGCTCATGAGCCAGAAGATCAAAAAAATGTTGATTCGAAATGTTAACAATCACGTGCTAAATAAATTTATCATTTACTTTATGTGACTATTCTTTATGTTTGTTATTAGTGTTAATCATTAGTTTATCATTTATGTGACTATTCCTTATTTTTGGTATTGATCATTTTATCTTTCTGTACATACCTTTGGGTAGATTGTAATTTTATTTAATATATTTGTATATACACATATTTAACATTTTATAAAAAAGGGTAAATTAAATTATTAAGTAAAAATAAAGAAATAAGCTTTAATTAATTATTCGAAAATTTTAATTAACAGAAAATTTTTACATAAGTTCAACAGCTGAAAAATTAATAAATTCAACAGCTGAAAAATTAAGTGTTTTTTGGAGGAAAAATAAATCAATTGAATTTAGTCTATTAGAAGAAAATAAAAAATTAAAGTGTCTCTTGAAATAAAACAAAAATTATGGAAATAAAACTCAAAAAAATAATAATAATTAATTTATAAGTAACAGCTGCCCTAAAATTTTATATAAATACCGAGGTAAAATTCATTTACTTGCCCAAAAATTATTGCGAAAGAAATTGCATTCAAAGGTAAATCCTTAGAATCACTCAACTTTTGAATCAGAACAAAAAAGATTCACACATTGACTATACTTGCAAAGGTACACACGCACACATAACAGACAACAATAACATATATTTCAACAAGCGTTTCAGTGAAGAAATAATTGTCAATATTTTATATTTTAACGAACGTTTCAGAGAAGAAATAATTGTCAATATTTTTAATTTCTTATATTGGGTAAACTTTTGGTTTTAATAAATATTTATAGACAGATTCGTTTGTTTTTACTTTGATATATATATAAGAACCAGTAAGTTGAGTGTTCCCGATTATCGAGACCTCAACAATAGCATTTGTATCAAAATTATCGAAAATATTTACTCTAAATACAGATCAGACTAATAATTACAATAATTACATATTGGATATAATTGTGCAGGCCAGATACTCATCACTCATGTTACAAAATAAAAATTGAGTACGAATTTAAATGATAAAAGTAAAATAAGTCGATATAACTGGTTGGCAGTTCTAGTGTTACTAATTTATTGATTTTCTGTAAATATGCATTTCTCTACTTTTCACATTAAATTCACCATTTTTGATTTGCAATTTCCTTGCTATCAATTTTAGTGCCATTTATTGCCACAGGGCTTTAATGATCTGTTTGTGAATGGGGATGTTTAAATGATTTGCTGATTCGGATATTTTGATTGGATTATTTATTAAGTATGGAAGGAGTCCGCTGGATTTAGCAAAGCAATATAATCATGTTGATTGCGTGGAATTATTGACTCATGCGGAGAAAGTGTGAATTATTTCATTATGAATCAATTTGAATAAATATTTCAGTTATTTCCTGCCATTGAACGGGATGATGCAATCGCATTTGATGATTTGCTCAAATCTTCTGATTTCATAATGCAGAATATTTATGTAACTTTGTGATATTCTGATTGGTTAATAATTGATATTTAGACTGGATTGGATGTGCTGGAGAGGGCAATTGAGTCCAATGCTGATAAGATTATTAAATTAATCCTTGACAAACCAATTGATGATAAAGTTTGATTGATTTATTGATTGATATAATTAATATTCTCACCAATAGGAAATCAATAATGCAATTGAATTGCTGACAGCACAAATGGGCAAGAATGCAAATTTAATGAAAGAAGTGAGCTGAATTTTTGAATAAATCAATAAATAAATAATTTCAGTGCATCCTTTATCGCTGCATCACTCACGGGCACATGAGCGGGTTCAAGAGATTCAATTCTGCTCACATTATCAATGGGCAGCGCAGAATCGTAAGGTCAAATAATTATTTGGATTTGTATTGATATTGATTAGGGCGAGCTGTCATTTCTGGAATTGGCTGTCAATCAAGGCCATCATCTGTTTGTCGAATCGATCATGAAGAAAACGGTTTACGACAAATCGGTGAGAAAATATTTGATTGGTTTATTTATGAATTTTAAATAAATATTTTATGATGCCTCAGATCGATTTGTTAAATTTTGCATTTGAGTGAACGCGATCGATTTTATGTTGAAATATTTCATTTAATAAACTTTGTGGAAATGGCATAATTATTGATTTATTTGAATTATATTTTATAAATGATTATTGACAATTTATTTTATTGATTTATTATTATTATTTATTGTTATTATTTATTATTATTATTTATTATTTTCGTTAGATTTATAATAAATTTGAAAGTTACTCTTTGTTTTTTAC
>CAUHTR010005165.1:0-30267 GCA_959609185.1 Schmidtea polychroa | reverse complement strand
AACTAGTTCATTGTGTTGATCGAATAAACATTGTAATGCAGCAAAAATTTGTCGATTAGTCCTGGTATTGAATCATCAGTTCATCAGTGATTCAGTTCAGTGAACTGCAGTTTACCCTCTAACTTTGTTAATTATCTGAATCTTCTAACTCGACAATACAAATATAGAACTATTTCCTTAAATCTCATTTATGCCAGTGGCACTAGATTTAAATTTTCAAACCGGTTTATTGATACCTTTAATTTGAAATTTAGGACGAAAGTGGAGATTCAAGAGATTCAGAAAAAGACCAAGTCAAAATGATGATGATCTTGATGACATTGATAAATAATGTGACAGAAAATATGTTATTGAAAATAAAAAAAATATTTTGTTATCAGTAGCAATTCCAATTGAAATATATATTCATTCAAATTAACATTCAAATATTGAAATTTCATCTATTAGAGCATTAGTTCTTAACATTTTTGGCTACTGGAACCCCTAAATATTTCAAAGAATACTCTCACAACCCTTACCCTTATATGAAATATTAATTTTTGGTTAATGACGTTTTTGTTTTTGCTTTTGCTCAATTATTACTGAAAATTGGGGAATGATTTTTGAAATGACCACACGCATATCATACCATGACTAGAATTAAGTCTTTTTTGGTCCTTGTTTTTATATATGCAAGTGACGAAAATTCCATCTCACATAAATACGTTGTAGCAAATAAAACACGATGATAAGGTTCAATTTTAACTAATCTTGGAAATGATATTAATTGGTCACAGCAGAAATTTAACAAACTCTGTTTCATTCAATTACATCCATTTGTCCGTAATTCAATAATATCATCTTCTAATAAATCACTGTCATCAATGGATTACAAATTAAAAATGTATGGATATAATTTCCATTTTTCTGACATGCCAATGTCTCCTGTAGCAAAATATCCATTTAAAAAGCAAAATGGAATTGCGAAAATGGAAAACAAAAACAAATCAGGTTAAGGTTAAAATAAAAAAACAAAAATCAAAAAAACAAAAAAAGATATATCTAAAAGAAAAAAAATAGACAAAAATCAAAAACAAGAAATCAAAAAAATCAAAAAAAATAGAAAAAAAAGAAAAAAAAGAAAACAAATTTAAAAAAAAAGAAAGGAAAAAAAATAACAACAACAAAATCTTAAGTCCCCTCCTTCTTTTATACTACTACTATTAATGATAAAAATGGTGAGGGACTATCTCTTATTATTTTGAATTTTTTCATTGCTTTGATTTGCCGATCACTTTCTTCCTGATGAATGTATGGACAAGAAGTGGTGCCGTTAGACCACCAGGCATTGAAGTAATAGGTCAATGGTTACTTAAATGATGGAATGAGATTAAAAGTAGCCTGAAAATTTACAGTTTTATTGTAGGATTTCTCGGAAAAAAATTTGATCTTCATATTAGAAAAGATCAAGCCCTTGGCAGAAGATATATAGAGTATCATTCAAATCGTATATTAAATGGAGCAAATAATATTTTAGTGGATCAACAGTGGAGTGAAGGAACAAATTATTCCGATATTGATGAATAAATAGTTTGATATTTTATTTAACCTGTGTTAATCCTCCATGACAAAAAAATTCAATTCAAATTTTTATAATTTTTATAATATATATGTTAATAGTGAGAATATATTTCCACTAACGTTTCAGTGAATTCATATCCGAATACGTTTTCACCAGTGGAAATATATTTCTACTGGTGAAAATATAACTTCACTAGTAAGTTTTATTGAATGTGTATTCTACTCTAACCTATAATTGAATATCAGTTTGACAGTTACGTGTTTTTTTTTGTAGAAATTAAATCTAGTTATCAAAATAATTCTTATATTCGATGGAAATGCTCTTTCTGTGTTCTCAGAATTAGGACCTATCGGTCAACCGCTCCAGTTATTTCTAGTCTGTAGACTACCCGAGTTAAAAGTTTAAATTTCACAGGAGATACAACAAGATCAATAAAAATTGAATGATATATTAATTTATTTTGAACTTACACATTAAATATAATTACATATTTAGAAAAATTAAAAACACTTCGCAGCTAGATGAAAGAAGGGTGACACATCGACACTTAGGGCCAAATATATCCACGCGGCGAATTCTCGCTTGTCAATGAATACAAACTCACTAAATGTAACCAGTGAATTTGTATCTTCATTGTTAGATATACATTGACTAACCGGCTTAGCGAAAATATATTCGCACTGGTAATACAAATTCACTGTAACACACACACACACACACATATATATATATATATATATGGAGCATTAATTAAAATTAAATTTATTTTTATAACTATAATCGATATTCTATTTTATTTTATTAATTTTTCCACGAAGCCATTTATCCAGTCATTAATAGTTTTAAATTTATGCGAGTAATTATTAAATTATTTTGTAATTGCTGTTATCTTTATTTTCTAAATAAACAACCGAAACTTTGTTTATATCAGGCAAATGTTAATTTTATAAATTTAAATCTATAACTCCTTAAAAACGTTTTTTAATATAATTAGGTATTTTAAAAATTTATTAAATAATTATTACTATTTACATTCTAGAAAAGTCGATAAACAATGACAATGTAAACACTCCAATTTTGCCCGATTTAACTTTTAATAATCCATTGGACGAGGCTAATCGTTTAAAAGAGAAAGGAAATTCGTATTATAAATGTGGTAATTATGATTTAGCAATAGAATTTTTACAAATGCATTAAATACTTGCCTTTATGAATATAAAGAAGATAAAATTAAGATTTATCTAAAACGAGCGTTTGAAAATTTTCTAAAAATACGACCAAGCTTTATTTTTATGACACTCTTGTTCTAAATTCAAAATATTAAAAACTTATTAGAAGATCAAAAATGTATGAACAACAAGCAAAATTTTTAATTTACAATGATTATAATATATTGATAACAAAATAATTTAATTCTATTTATTTTGACATGGATTCTCCATTTTTAATAGACTAAATGAATCTAACGTAAATTAAAAATTTTTTGTAATCGTTTGGGGTTTATTATATATAATGGAACATGAGAACAAACATGTTACTTATAATTTTAGTCTGATGGCAAACATAGTTATATGCCATATAATATATGGTAAGCTAAATGATGAATATTAGGTATTAAATAAATATACAAGATTTAATAGTTATTTATTCAAATTTAAAATTATTTGTTTGTTTTTATTAATAAAACTAATTGATTGTGACCAAAATAATATGAATAATAAATATTAATATTGACAACAAATAATTCATGTATTTAATATAATAATTTAATATAAAGTTAATTGTTATTTATTTTAGTATACTTTCTTATTCCCTTCTTTAAAAGTCATTAGCCGTTATATTTCATTAAAATCCTTCCTTTTCGCTTTTTATTGTCTAACTTCTATCATGTAATTTCTTTATAATTTCAAATGGTTCGTCATATCTATCTTCACCTCCTTTCTGTAAGCACTATCACCAACTTTAAATTCTATAATTATATTATCTTTATATTTTACAGTTCTTTGTTAATCCTGAACTTTTACTATCATTTATTACTCAACATCAGTCCTGCCAAGATTTTATTAGGTTCATAGGAAATAGTAGTCAAAACAGTTTCATTCAATCTCCCTCCCTTCCCCCCTATTTAGCTTACAATAAATAAACAAAACAAAAGGTTCGGATTGTCACATCGGCCACCAAGTGATCGAAGTGGTCGTACATTTTGTTCGTTTACCAGTTTTTAGCGACCGATTGAAGTAGTAGTCTGTAGGAGCTTCGGCCAGTAAATATGGCGGATGAGGAAGCGGTTCCCATCCCTTATGGGCGATTGATTCGTGGTGAAAGACGATATGGTTCTTTTTCGTGATCGTTTTCCTTCGATTGCAGCGTAATAATATTAATAATAATAGTAATGATACCAAACAAGTGCCCTTTATTCCAATGGATCAGCCAAATAGCTCATTCCCATCCAACAAGAGTTTCCATATGCATATTTTTGAAAAGGCTGTTTTATTTCCATTTATGATAATGCCAACACAGATATTATCCGCCTGTGCTATTGGGCATTTTGTGATAAATCTTATATAAGATTCTATTGCTGGTAGTGAAAGTCAACTTTTATCAGTTGGAATATTATCTTCTGTTGGTGTTAATGATATTGCTTTCATTTTTCTTTGATGATTTGATCGCGGTGGTTGACAACCTGAGTCAATGTCGTTTTCGTTGATCAATTTTGTGCACTGGACGCATTTAAAATTTCTTTTTTGCCGTGCTTGTTTGTCATGTGACTGATCATTCCGGTGCCGGTTTTATATTTTTTCCTACATCTTCCAGTGTTGCAGTTAATTTCTATTTCATTGTTTATGACACCATCGATCGCTTCTGGAATATTTCCATTTTCGTTAAGTTCTCCTCCAGTAAGCTTTAGTTTTTTTTCTAGAGGTATATCTTCTGTGGTGTTGGAAGATTTTCTTTTTATCCTCCCATTTCCTCCACTTCTTAGGTTGGATTTTTGAGCATTTGTGGGGTTCGCAATGTTGATCGGATATATTTCTGGATTTTGACTGATTATAGCAGTGCTTCTCATCATGTTATGCTCTATGTCCCCAACAATAGAGTTTAAAAGTCAAATTGTCCCAGTTTTTTAATTAATTAACAAATTATATTACAAGCTCTTTAAAAGTTTCAATTTTGCTTATATGTTAATACCTTTATTTAATATTTCTAATATCATTAAATTGAACAAAAACAATGAAAAGATAACAACTTTAAGATTTATTTGAATTTTTTGTGTTAAGATTGCTACAGAGTTGCTTTATATCAGGAACTAGCTTAGTCAATTTTAGCCTCAAATCCCCTTTTTTCTGACTATTCAGACTATTAATTTTCTTTAGTAATAGATCACTAACTGCACTAAAACTACATTCAACCAAATATGATGATGGGAACGGTAAAATTTTTTTTCTTGCGATTGTAGTTGTATATGGATATTTCCTTTCTTCCTCTTCACATAACCATGTCATCAACCCCCTTATTTTAAAATGAAGCTTAAATGAGTCATCAATTTTAATATGCATAATTATCATCTATTTCAACAAGGTCTACTAAAATTGGCTGTAACATCCAGCTCGGAAAATGTATATTTCTTAAATCATCAAATCGTTCCTGTAAGTTATCAGTCAATATTTTCAAATGCGTTCTTATTACATTTACTGCTTCATCGCTCACATCACATTTTTGTAGCCAATGGAATTTATCAAATTTTTTATTACAAATGTAGGTGTAATATAACTTAACTTGATCTACAAATCCAAAGATGTTCATTTTTGCCTCAACAAGTGTTTTATCGCCTTGAAGTTGCTTGTTTAATATGTTTAACTTTTCAAAAATATCGGCTAAATAACTAACATAAGCTTTTCCATCATCTGTTATTAAATATTTCATTTCATCATTGTCGCTTAAAAAACCTTAAGTGACTCAAATAGTTCCATAAATCTTTTTAAACTATTGTCTTTTGATAACCATCTAATTTCAGTATGAAGCAATAATTTTACATACTCTTCGTTGTATTGGGCTAGAACTGACTGTTAGACCCAACTTCTAATTGTGACTGAAATGCGTAGGTACATAACATGCAAAAAACAAAAAGTTTAGTTAAATATTAAAAATACACCAAATAAACAATATTAATTAAAGGAGAAAACAACAAAAACATAAACACATAAATTAAATAAAATTATACAAAAGCAAGAAGTTATGCAAAATCGAACTCAAAATAACCAAATAAACATAGAGTTACAAAAAACAGACTCGAATAACTTAAAAGACGGTAAAAACAGTAAAAAATTCCAGAAAAACCCAGAACATTCCATAAAAATGGCGATGACCATCACAGAAGCCATCTAGAACAATAAAAGTTAGAAAAATAAATAAATTAGCAATAAAAATAAAAAAATCTTAAAAAGAAATTCAGAGAATATCAGTTAAAATAAAGATTAAATTAAAAGTAATATGGAATGTTCTGGAACCGTTCCAAATACATCATGGACGTAAAATTAACGAAAACTAATTAAAAAATAAAAATTTTAAAATAAAAACAAAAATTATGGCATAAAAATCGCCATTAAAAATATCAAAATTACAAAATAGAAAAATCTGGAATAAAAAGAATTCGAGTTTGTTTTAATGCATCAATACATACACGTGTACAAAATAGGTATATATTCCGACGCATTTTAGTCACAATCTAATCTTTTTGTATGCCAAAAATTTTCATAGAAAATTCAAGTGAAACCAAAAGTAAGGACCGTTGATTGTATTATTTTAATTGTCATTGTATTATTATGTCCATTATATTAATTAATTTTTGTCTTTTTGTCACATTTAATTTTGCTATTATGTAACAAGAGTGACCAGCGTCGTCGTAAACGGGTTGTATTCACGACGCTGATCAGCCTTGTTTCTAACTAACTGCACAAATTCGGGTCTACGACCCTACATGCATAAAAATTTCAATTTTTTTTTAACCGGAGGTCGCCACGAACAAATGGTTTCTAACCAGGAGTAGGGCGGGTAAATCCATCCCGGTAGTTGGCATAGTCAGACGGACTATGCGGACGAAATAAAATTTGGGATAGTAATCGCGGGAAACATAGTACAATAAGGCCTATCGTACCGTATTCAGTTGAGTCGGGAAAGTAGGAAAATTTTAATTAATTGACTTTTCGGTAAATGACATATCTAAAATAAACACTCAACTATTCTATAGGAAATATATCACTAGGAATACCTAAAAGGGAAATATCCCAGACTTAAATGATCACAAAAGTTCTCAAGTAGTCGGTTAATTGCACCAAATTATTCAAATGTTTAATACTTTGGATATCGAATATTATTAATATACTCTAATTGGTATTACCTGTAATTATATTTAATCAGAAATTTAATAATCAAGAACCCGAATCTAGTGTGATTATCCAGTTTATGATACCTTAATTTTGACGAAATTGATACCCTTAAAAGTACTTTGAATGAGTCCCGTCTCTACAATGTAGCATCATAAAAATATTGATATCATGAAAGCCCTTTTATCTCTGAAAAACAAAATTCTTCAATTTTTCTAAAATGAAAATCATATTGTATAGTACCTTATCGATCATGTCGGAGAAGAATCTGAAACTGTTATGCTTTTAAATCACCTCTTAATGAATATGAAAAGATTGAGTCTAAACCTACCCACGATTTTACATATTAATGTCTAGACTATTGGGTCAATGAATACAAATTTTTTTGGACTACATTGTCGAAAATATATTTTATAAAGTTATTGATGCCTATATTATTTGATAATGATTTTAAATCTATACGAACCAAACTTGTACTTCATATAATTATAAATTAACATTGATATTATGTAGTTAGCATATTTCAAATCGATATTATTTAAAAATGTATTTCAGGAATTTATATGTCTATACTAATTATTAACCTTGTACTAGATAAAAGATTTTCTACATATACATACTAGTATCAACATCAACTGATTATTTTAGAAATGTATATATTAGTTGATTAAAAAGAATCTGCCCCATCCAAAGGACGTTCTATAAATATATACCCGGGTGGCCATATTGTTTGGTTAATAGAGATTAATTATTAAACCATACCATCTAGAATTTTGTTATAGGAATTTATATATTAACATCTATATTAATTTGACTAATTATAAAATGACTTCTTAAATTATTTCGTGAAAATTTTATGTTTACTTGTATATGTGTATATGTATATATATATATTAAAGTCTAGCTTATATAAAAACTTCGAAATTTTTATGCCATAACATGCCGTACCTTCTCAAATTAATATTTGACTATCCTGTAAGTATATTTAACTTATATTATTTCTATGAAATAAATTTAGAGAATTTTTCTCAATTGACCCCCTTCAAACCATGTGGTCATTACTAGTTACTCCCAGATTCTAGTTTAGCTTGGTTTTTAAATATATTGTATTTCATGTCGAAGAGAACTTTTTTTTTTGAATAATTTTCACCGATGACCCCCTTCCCCCGGTTCATACCGTCATTAATGACTGCCTAGTCATGCTAATTTAGGTTATATTCAGAAAAATCACTCATAGTTCATTTCATAATGTTGGGTTTCGGATTATTTCAAGTCGGTTCTCTCTGACTCCTGTGTTCTTTAAATCAAAACAATGAATGACCCAACGTATATTGAAACAACAGGTTCACAATTTTTTATCACGCTACAATTACTGATCAAAGTTTTATACGATTCTCCGCTCGGCGTTGATGCTTTGCAAACAAACAATATTCACCTTTTGATCCTTTAGTTCTCTTGACTCTCGTTTTCCTCGGTTTCTCTTTGGTTTGATCCCTTTTCGCCTTTCCGTATTCTTAATTCTATTTCTTCTTTTCCCTACTTCCCTAATTCATTTACCACTTTTCCTACAGTCTAATTCTTCGAACCCTAGCTGAGGCAGAATGCCGATTTTCTCTGATTTTCCCTTTGCTTATATACTCCTCGAAATCAGGATGACAAATGGTTATATCCGAGCCAATGTTTCGTTTGACATTTTCTCCTACGTGTTTGCTTCGGCTGTCACCCATAATGGTCCAACGAATCCAGATAATTAATAGCCCTACCGGTCTTCCTACGCGCGCTATCTTCTCCTTACTCTTTTCCCATTAATCATTGTGTCAAGCTAATGGGCCCAAATCTTCCTTTTGTTTGCCTTTCTTCTTGTTTACCCAGATCGGGTTTCCTTTATCTCTCGGGTTCTCCATTGGCTCGGGTTTCCCATTAGCTCGGGTTTTCCATTAGCCAATTAATTAATTAATTAACGTTTTCTGTTTTCATACGTTTGAATGTTTTTCGACCCTTCCTAACCCTTTTCTGATAAATCCCTAACCATCATCCTGTTGACCATTAGCTAATCTATACCTGTCCCGTTTTTCCCATTCGATTTCGATGATTTTTCCATTTATTGATTTTTCTCGGATTTCCGGATTCTCGCCTTTCGTAATTGCTTTTTGCATTTTCTAATACTGTTTCCATCACACTCTCCTTTACTATTGATTCTGTGCACGATCTCGCTTTTATTTGCCTCTTTTCCTCGCTTACTTTCCATTTGAATTATTATCCTAAATTTTATTTAAATTTTTAATTTTAATTTACAGACCTCAACATATCTCCCCTCTTAAAAAATTTTTTTCGTCCTCGAAATATATGTTGATGTGTTTTTGGTATTATTATTAATATTATTATTATCATCATTATTATCTTTATTATTACTCTTACCGCTACCCTTACTATTATTATCAGTCTTACTACCATTATTAAATTGATTATTATAAAAGTAATTATAGGCCAGCAGAAATTAAATTATTGATTTTATATTTAGAGTAATTTATATTTATTATTACATTATGTATTATTATTATTTTTTTTCTTTTATTTCTTCTCATATCATTCAAAATTATTGTTACTTTACACAATTTTTAAATTAGTTCTTTAATTAAATCACAAGCGTGATTTAACTTGGTGCAATCTACAATCTAAAATTATACTTCTCGGTAAAACATCTCATTATTCAATAATTCTAAATTGTAAAATATCTCGTTATTCAACAATTCTAAATTATAAAATATCTCGTTATTCAATAATTCTAAATTATAAAATATCTCATTGTTCAATAATTCTAAACTATAAATTATCTCATTATTCAATTAAATAGTAACTGATTAAAAAGGCCTGATAGTAAACCATATAGTAAACCATAGTTTTCGATCAGAGAACTGATAACCTCCTTATTGCAACAATTAATTAATAAAATTTTATCTATCAATATCAAAATATTTTTCCCTGGCTGTCTAGTCGTGTGTGTATGTGTGTATTGTCAATATTATAACTCGCATCGCTGTGCATGCCTTTTTACCAATCGATGTGTGTCAGTGTGTGTGTCCCCCTTTCAGCAATTCCTTTACTATTATTATTTCTGAGATACATAGTGAGAGACATATTTTGTTGTTTTCTATTGCTTCTCACAGTAGTTTCACTGCATGCCTGTCAAATGGGAAGATGTATTATTTCTTCTATCCCCTGTACAAATGATTCCAAGTGACGTGGGTGTGTTGCCTCTAGTTCATAATTTTTTTATGTTTCAAATAAGAGATGCTTATAAAATCTGTCTCAGAAATTATTGTCGTGTCTCTAATAACACACACTCTCTTCAATTTGATTGGCCATTTGTCAACGGCTGAAAGACAGAAAATGTAGCTTTTTAAAAGCAGGAAATTTCTAGGAAAATTCAATCACTTGATTTTCGCAAACGAATTTAACGAAAATGTATTTATTTTTTATATTAGAGTTTGGCTTAAATTTCATTCACACTTATTTATGGTTGACGATTGGGTTATAAAAACCATGTATGCTACAAAACGTCGAAGAAGAAACACAAAATGGTTAGATTAATTTTTTTTTTGTATTAAAGAATCAATGACTAAGAATAATTCGAATTTTTATATCATCGGTTTTGATAAAGGATCAATGACTAAGAATAATTCGAATTTTTATACAATTATCAAAACCGATGATTGATAAGTTGGGGAAAAATCGATATGCACTGACAACATTAAATTATGAGAATTATAGCACAGGTTTGAAATATATATTTATCTAATCTGTCGATCAAATCTCAGAATTCCAGCTCAAATCGGAGGTTCAATAAAATAATGAAATTTTTTATATTCTGAAATATTTTTAACAAATGATTTTTTTGGGTTTATTAATTTATATTTTTAAGATTGAAGTAAATTAGTATAATTTAAACAAATGAATTAAGAAATAAGTACGTAAATATAGCTTAAATATTCAGGTTAGGACTTTTTTTTATATTGGGTTATAAATAATATTTTTAATATATTTTTATTATATTTAGCAATAAAGAGACATCAATTTAAATGAGAAATAACTTGAAAAATTACTACTACTACTAATTTTATTACTACTATCAATATTATTATTATTATTATTATTATTATTATTATTATTATTATTATTATTATTATTATTATTATTATTATTATTATTATTATTATTATTTATTGTTATAATTATTACTGTTATTGCCACTATCATCACCATTAATTATTATCAATATTATTATTTTATCAATATTATTATTATTATTATTATTATTATTTATCCAATTATCGGGACGTCTATTAATTGAGGGAAATAATTTTTTATCGGGACGTCTATTAATTGAGGGAAATAATTTTTATCTGGACGTCTATTAATTGAGGTAAATAATTTTTTATCGGACGTCTATTAAGGGAAATAATTTTTTATCTGGACGTCTATTAATTGAGGTAAATAATTTTTTATCGGGACGTCTATTAAAAATTAATAAATCAAGTAGACTAAACCAGTCTGGTAAGGTTATTGTAGTTTCAGAGTATTGAAATTAATTATTTTAGGATATTACAGAGATATTCCTACATTTAGTTTATTATTTCAGGATATTAAAAAGATATTCCTGCATTTTGAAAGTGTATATTGCTCCTATTTTGGTTATGTAGTGAGAATAAAAAGAAATTTTTAAATAGTATCTGATTAAATTATATTTTGTTACAATTTGCATTTTTACAATTTTTGTGTGCGAGTTTATGAATTCATTAATTGATTAGACTGGCGACTTTGGTGGAAATCAACAGTAAAATTTATTGAAAATTTCTTATACTACATTGTTAGTAGCGTGATGATATTAGCTGTGGTTGTTGTTATTGTTCAAGATGAATACGGTTTACCAAGAATATGGATAAAATTGTGGTTAATAACAGAGTTGAGCAGTTGATGGGATATGCTTGTGTGTCTGTCTGTGTGTGTGTCTTTACGGTTTTGATCGATTTTTATGTGCAAAATATTTGTCTAATTTATTCCCAGTCGCAAGGTAATTTATTTATTTATTTTTATTTATATTTTTTCTTACATCATTATTACCATTATTATTAATATTATGATTTAAAAATAATTTTTGTTATTAATAACTTATTGGTTTATTTCGCTCGCAGCATGGTAAAAAGTTAATTTCCCACCGCACCGACCGACTCATGATATCACTATGTTTACTCAGCCTGATAAGGTATCTGCGATGAACATTAATATTCCGAATGAATATTTACTTATCCTGCGGTTTTTGACGTAGCCGATACTGATAGGCTCTATAATTAATTACCCTGTGGTTTCTTAACGTAGCCCGTGCTGATAAGCTTTCTAATTAATTACCCTGTAGTTTGTTAACGTAGTCTGTACTGATAAGCGTTCTATATAAGTTTCTGCTTTACCACTTTTCGTTAGTTTTGTCTTGCCAATCGTCAAGTAAGCTTTTTATATATTTTTTTCTTTTTCATATTTTTTGAATTTTAGTAACGCCATCCCTCAATTACTATGGACGTAAGTGATTACTTGTCTTTTGTTTTTACCATGCTGTCCTCAACTATTAGTAATGCGTTCCCTCCTAGCAACCGAACATTTGCAATCGCTGTCCAGGGTAGCCAAACCCCGGTGATTGCAAGTGCTCGTGTTGCTTATTAAATTAACTTATTTACTTTTTAATTTTCGTTCATTAATTTGTTTATGCAACTACCTATACCACACTCATGTTTTGGGTCATATATTTTTGATTTTGATTTTGTATTTATACTAAAAGCAAACCTTTAATTACAGCTACTCGTATTTTCCTGACAATTTTAGCCGTATTTATACTTATTAATTTATTACGTATTTCTTAAAATCAATTACTTCCCTGCACTAACTATTTGTCGAGGGCGCCATGGTACGGAGTTTTACATAGTATTTATTTCATTTTTCTTTTCAACCCTTACTATTTTAGGCTGTCCCAGAACCTAAGTTTGAGCATCTCGATGTTATGCAATGGTTATTTGACTGCCATACTAACAGGTTTTTTAATTTCTTTTTCAGGGTCCCTTTGCCACCGCGTCGAAAGGGATTGAAACGTACCTTTGCCTGTGTGGATACAGGTAGTAGGTTTGAAAGACGCCCGCCTTGCAACGTATGCAGGGAATGGGACTGTGGCATCCAAAGTTCCGTTCTGTTGGACTCTGATGACGAATAAAACTTTGAATAAATGTTCAGCATACCTTTATTTTTAATTTATGCTAGAAAGGGTGGGGTAATTGTGTCCCTCTTCGCGATTAGTCTTTGTTACTACTAATGTGAAATTATTCCTTACTTATTTATAATTTTGTTCTCTCGCCCCAGTGGGCTACCCATTGCTATATAGTTATGCTAATTCATTAATTACTAATCAGCCATTTAATATTATTTATTTCTAATGCTCGTTTAAGGTAGTCATTTCATTATTTGCAACATTTATTTGAGTTATTCTATTTGCTCGTTTTTCTATTATTCATTTATTTAATTTATCACTTTTTTAATTATTTATTTATATCAATGTGTTTATTCATTTGATTATTTACTTGGTAATCTACTTATTTTTCTTTAACTATTATCTATCACTGCCAATTATTTCTTTATATCAATTTGTTTATTTATTTGATTATTTGTTAATTTACTTATATTTATTTAACTATTATTTTTTTTCTCGAGGACGAAAAAACACCAACAAGGTCCGTTTAAATAATTTATTTTTTTAGTCTAATTGATTTATCTCACCATCATCTTCCGATTCCTCTATTTCTTCTACTCTCATTCGAAACATCGCGAAATCGGCTTCGTGTTGAAACAATAAGATTTCCAAACGGTCCAACCGCCTTTTCAGACGGAAGTTTTCTTCCTCCAAATCTGTTATTCTGCCCTGCATGCTACGAAACTTTTGCTTTAGTTCTTGCGTACTTGTTTTACACTCTTTGCATGACATCTCCGAGGCTTCTTGCATTCTCTGAAATTAAATGATAGTCATTTTTTTGTATCACTCTTTATTCGCAAAGCATCAACACCTCGCTTCGAAACTCAAACAAATTATACAGTTCATCCTATGGTACTTATAAAACATGTACATTGTTAATATAAATGTAATATATTTTTATACACTATTCATGCAGATCACAATTTATAGTCTTGTCTCATAATATGAATATGATGGTGGTTGAAGGATAGTTAGTTGTCTCTCTTTTACACATATCAAGATGGTGATGATTATGAATGTTATTGATAAGATGAGAAAACCTGTTATTAAAATGTAAATGAGATATTCACAATAGTTGACTGTCAAGTCCGAATTTATCATCATTAGTTTATTTGAGTTATGTTTTGTCGTCTCTTGGGTCGGTAATTGGAAAGGTGATGTGGTTGTATCTGATTTTCGTTTCGATTCATTGATTGTCTTGACTTCCACGAAAACTGTTTGCCATCTGCCTGGTTCGGTTATCCATCGCTGATATTTAACTGTTAATTCCCATGCCGTCTCTAAATCAGAAGTGTAAAGTGTAAAAAAATGATTACCGGCATCTAATATAGTCAGGGTTTTTTGTTTGTAGATAATAATAACTCTTTCATCATTTCCTGATTTTCTATATATCGTTACCGGTCCATTTCCAACACTCAGGGTTATACGATTTGACTCGTCTCTGAGATAGATAGACTGGGTCTCACTCTTAAATCGTGACCATTGGTTTCTCACTACCGTTCCATTTTCGAGGCATATGTTCTCGTAGTAGTTTGCATTAACTGAATAATTTTGATTCATTTTCAATTTCTCGTAGCGGATAAATGATTTTCGCGAGTTAAGGGTGTCGACATTTAACCCTTGAAATGTGATTCGCACTTTCACCAAGTCCACTGGCTTCCAATATATATTGATTCTGTTTATCTCTGGCTCTATTTCGATCAAGTTTCGTATCTCTTTTGTGTGCACTTCTATTGGAATTTGCGTGTACCACTTTGACATATTCTGTCTCAACAGCCATTGGTATTTAAAATTTGGCTTTAACTTTCGTACTGCAAATGTATCTTTATCATAATTCAGTTCTACCACTGGTGCCGTATTGTCTAGTAAATCAATAATTTCTATTTGGTCTGCGATCTCGCATTTACAGCTCCATACTATATTTGTTAGAGTGGAATATATATGTATTTTCTCCATTCCTCGGATTTTGCTTACCGCATATGGTAAGTCAATCTTTTTGCTGCTCGCAACTGTTACTAACATCAGCATTATTGCTACATATAATATCTTATTGATGTAGCTGACTGGTGTTGGATTTTTCGTGAATTTCTGTTTCAATTTTGTTTGACCCGTTACTTTATTCTGCTTGGACCTTAAGGGGTATCTAGATTCATCTTCCTCTGGCACTAGTTTACATCGATTTGCATGCACAATCATCGGGTTAGCCTTTTTGCTCCTGAATGGTAATAACTTCAAATTGGTTTCGGTGGAGTCGCACACTTTGTAGGGTCCTTTAAATGGTCTTTGCAATTTAGGCGATAAACCTTTGAGAGGTTCCGGTCTGTTAAGATATACTAGATCTCCAATCTTTATGCCATGCGCATGTGCTTTTAGTTCTGGATTCCCATCAGACAGCCGAAGTTTCGAAAATTTGTCCAAACAAATTTTGTGATTAGTCAGAATTCGCGAAGAATATATTTCTGAAATTAAACGAATTAGAAATCTGAAGATTAATTACCCATCCCATTGAAATGACGATGAAGCTGCTTACAACCCCCACGGATGAGAATTGCTAGGGGCCGAATATACTATTGGCACGTAGTAATATCCCTGCCGTGGTGGATCCTAGCAGCATAGTTAACGCAATTAAAATAAATAGCGTTGACTATTATTACTATTGACTATAATTTTCCTTAACGTTGACAGCCCCATAAGGTTTGGTAAGATTCATAGAACTCGGTTTAGGTGCGCGTAGAGGAGGGCTGCGACGAGGAGATTACATTCATTTAGTATTGATGCTCATAATAATGCTCGACACTCGATACTGACGTGAAAATTACTAATGTTGTCTTGTTTTAGTGCTAAAACTCCTGGAAGTGATGCGAGCAGATAGAGAGCGGGCGCAACAACAGGCAGAGGAATACCGGGCCAAGCTAGCACGAGTCAAGGCCCATTGCCGGAATTTCGAATGTACCTGGTTCCCGCCAGCAGAAATGAAAAAACGGATGAAGCTGATCACTCAACTACAACTCCAGAGTGCACAGGATCAGGTTGAGTTACGGGCCCTCCGCCTGAGAGTGAAGAAGCTGGAGATCAAGGTACACCAATAATTCCGAGGAAGAAGATCCGGCCGGGTAAAGCTGCGCGGGCGAGAATAAGACAAGCCAGCCAGGCCCAATTAACGCTTCATTCTGCTGGGTCAGAGTCTACTCCGAAAGAATCGACTAGGACACTATAAGTTCTGATCATGTTTTCCGAATAAATCTTTACTGGTTCATCCATATCTGGGCATTTTGATTTTTCCCATAACGGTAATTGTCGCAACGGGGACGAAAAGAAACCGGACATAGGCCTTCTATCGGCAGTCCGTGAACCCCAGTGGGTGCTAGACAATTATAGTATGTTAAACATGCTCACTGTTTGCTAGTACCCAAACCCTTGATACAGTACCAACGTTGATTGCTCAACGGGTATCAAGTGGTCAGCTATAAATTGTATTCTTGGTTACGCTGGAAACAGCATGAGGAGGTAGAGATTTTGCAGTACCTGTAACTCACCAGTTGTTACCCTCTCAAAACAATTTAAACATAAGTTCACACTTTGTGCTAAATTTGACTGCATTAATACACCTAATTACCCTATTCATAAAGTCACTAAGTACAACCGACAAGTTTTTTGACACTAAATTATCCCTATTAATTACACAATGCATTGTTATAATCTGCGGATTTTCATCTTTTATCAATTTTAAACAACCATTTCGTTTTCCGATCATATGATATTCTCCATCGGTATATTGTTGTCATTAAAATAGGATTTAAGAGAAGAGAAAATATCTCTAGCAGTTGTTGTAGTTTCTAAATTCTTAAAACAACATTTCTCGACAAAATCACCATTATCAATATACCTGACATACACCATCAGTACAATTTCTCCTCATATAGTTGATTCATCCAATTGCAACGAGAATTTTCTTCTTTTAAGTTTTCTATGAGCTGATGTTCAACATTTTCCGCCATATCATCAATCCTTCTACAAACACTTCTATTACTCAATGGTATTCGTTCTACTTCTTTAATGTTTTTCTGCAACACTATCCTATGAAATGCAGTAATTGCCGGTTTAATTATTGTTTCTATTGTATGACATATACCGGATTTAGCTATAAACAAAGATATTTCATAGCTCACTTTAGCATAAAGCCCAGCATTACAAATCAGACCATTTAAAAATTTTTTAATGTTTTTCTTTTTAAAAACACTTCCTTCATATCTTTGAAGTCGGATAGTGAAGAAGTAGAATGATCCTTGTGTTTTGTCTTTAAATGCGATTCTAGTCTATTTTTTTCAATTATTCATTTGTCAAACACTGTTGACATAATAAAAAAAGCGGAAGAGTTTCATCTTGCACTGCTGGTTTAAATCCATACTTCAAGTAGTCACCAATATATCTACGAGAATTTCTTTTTGAACTTGACATTTTTAGGGGTAAAAATTTTATATTTTTTAGCAACTTAAGCTAAAATTGTTAGAAAAATTTTGATAAATAAACAAATTACATTTATTTATATACTATAAACAAACAAACACGAATCAGTTTTAACTGTACTTTATAGGAAAATTTTGTAAAGAGTAAATATCAGAATTTTGCCAAAAAAAATTTGTTTACTTACTTATAGTTGCCATCTAAAAGTAGGGATATGAGAAAATGATGTTAATTCAATATTTTTAAATTATAAAAATCCATTAATTTCGAAATTGTCCCAAACTGGATATAGTGAGTGGATAGTTATGTGCTTCATGACTCATCGATCAACAAAAATATATGACTCATCGATGACTTATACCCCTACCCCCGGTGAGAAAATTTTTATGTGGTGGGTTACAGGTGGTCGAATGTTTGCTCTTTAGTGCTGTTACCAGCGTAACCCAAAATACAACATTGTTTTTCGCTTGATACCCGTTGAGTAATCAACGTTGGTACTGTATCAAGTGTGTGAGTACTCGCAAAAAGTGAGCGCACTAACGGCGCTATAATTGTCAGGTACTCTATGTGTCCAAGAACTACCGTTAGAAGGTATGTGTCCGATTTACTCAAGTCCCTTACCGAAATTGTTTTCCCAAACACCCATACACAAATTTTCAGTTACCAAATGATTGTAGACCAGAGTACAGCATACACTAATTTGTTAAAATCATTTGTACAGCAAGTTAATCACATCGTAGGAGATTTCGTCGTTTTTAATTTATCTTGTTCCTGTTCAGCCAATCTGGCTCTTTTCAGTTTATCGCGGATATTTCGTCCTAACCGCTTTCGTTTTGGTTTGTTTGCCGCAGCCCGGGATATATCTCTGTCAGCTCTACGGCCAGCGGCCGGATTTGTCTTATGGCGGCTTCGTGTATTACTTGTTCGTTCCGTTTGGTTTCCAACGCGTGTATTTGCAATTTCAGCGCATGGTTTTCCATTTGGTCCTGTGCAGCTTGGGTCTGGAGTTGGAGAATTTGCGTGGCCTTCTTTTTCATTTCAGCCGGGCTAAACCAAGTGCCCTTGAATTTCTGGCACCTCCATTGAGCTTCTCGACCCGGATCCTGAGGTCTTCGGTCTGTTGTTGGGCCTGCTCGCGGTCTTTGCGTAAATTCTCGAACAGTTTAAACACTAAAAGAAATGATAATAAGAAAATTTGTTACCCGGATCCGTATACATAAAAGCAAAATTCGTTTAACAGACAAAGTTAACAAGGCGATACGCAATTGATTTATTACACGAAATTTCATAAAAATAAAAGAACTGATACAATTAAAGAAACGTAAGAACTAGTTTTATCACTACAAATCAAACGTCATCCATGTGGTTGCACGTCGTGGTTGACGATCATATCTGAATCATAGGGGATGTTTGCGGGGCCTCCCTCGCTTGCGTGGGGGCGCTTCTGCATTCTCTTATTCCTCCAGTGGAATTCCCTCCCCTTCGGCTCGGATCTGGTTCTCGATTCTCATCAGCCGAAGTTGGAAGGCCTCTACTTCTATTGCCGCTCGGTCGCGGGCCTCCTGTAGCAGATTATTCCCGGGCTCGGTTTTTACCCACGCCGTGGCATCGGGCTCGGGTCCACTTCGGATGACTGGGCCGAAATTTTCGAAATCGAGACCGCGATTCCAGTCGTGGATTTTGTACCAAATGTATCTGGTTCGGAGTCTAGTGAGCAGTTGCCGGTCGGCTTCTTCATTCATATGCTCGTTTGATTGTGACATTTTCTGTCTGGATAAACACGATTAAAATCTATGATAAATTTATTTTTTCTTTAAGTTCCCAAATTCCCATTCAGAAATGTTTTCCTTTTTCCGGGTCTTAAAAAATTTAAGCCGGATTGTAATTTTCAAAATCGTATAGAATATTTATTAGTACATCAAATGGATGTTCAAACCGCAACTCAAATCCCCAAGAAATTACAAATCGAACTATGAATTAAAATCATAACCAAAGTCTAACTCCAACTATATTTTAAAATTAAAATTTTTTAAAAAAAATGTTGTTTTACTATTCCAATTTGTCAATCATTATTGGCGAATATTGGAATTCAATTATTTACGTAATTTATTTAAATTAAATTGATAGTTAAATTGATATTTTAAATTAAGAAATTAACGTTCTCACAATTCTATTATCGCCATAAGTAAAGGCTCTGTCGGCGAAGAGACTTGTTGATTTAAACTTTATATGCAATACACAGTTAAAATAACCATTAAAAATTCTTTACAATAGGATCACACTAGGATCATAATTTGAGTAGATCTCAGACCCAAACTGAACACAATCTTACAATTCAGTAATGTAGTCGGTTGAACCTCATTGAAGAATTCAGTCATACCTATACGTTTGTCGAATTTAGATTTTTGAAATAAGTGTTGGGCTAGAACTGATTTCTAGACCCAAACTTCTAATTATGACTGAAATGTGTAGGTACACAACATGCAAAAAGCAAAAACTATAGCTAAATATTAAAAACTACACCAAATAAACAATATTAATTAAAGGAGAAAACAACAAAAAAAATAAACACAGAAATTAAATAAAATTATACCAAAAGAAAGAAGTGATGCAAAAATCGAACTCAGAAATAACCAAATAAACACAGAGTTACAAAAAACAGACTCGAATAACTTAAAAAACGGTAAAAACAGTAAAAATTTCCAGAAAAACCCAGATCATTCCATAAAAATGGCGATGACCATCACAAAAGCCAGTTAGAACAACAAAAGTTAGAGAAAATAAATAAATTAGTATTAAAAATAAAAAATCTTAAAAAGAAATTCATAAAACATCAGTTAAAATAAAAATAAAATTAAAATTAACATGGAATGTTCTGGAACCGTTCCAAATCCATCATGGACGGCAAATTAATGAAAAATAATTAAAAAATAAAAACAAAAATTATGGCACAAAAATTGCCGTTAAAAATATCAAAATCGCGAAATAGAAAATTCTGGAATAAAAAGAATTCGAGTTTGTTTTAATGCATCAATACATACACGTGTACAAAATAGGTATATATACCGACACGTTTCGGTCATAATTTAATCAATCTTTTATGCTAAATTTTTAACGAAACCTTTCTAACATAAACAGTGAGTACCTATGATTAAATTTTTTATTATGTAGTTACGATTTATCTATGTTGAGATTAAAGTAATTTCATATTTTGATGTTTCTTAATTTTATTTTTTCAAGTGATGTACGAATGTTCAACGGCGTACTGGTATTCCTGCGTCGTTGTTCAGTCCTGCATCCAATTTATTAAAATTTATAGGACATGCAGACATGCATTATTAATATTATAATGATCGCATATTATATGAATCTTTTTGTTCGGGTCCTTCGGAGGTCGAACTACTTCATGGTCCGGCCATGGAGTTAGGTCGAGGAAACCCTCCGTCTGACTCTTCGTATTTATTAAAGGTCAGCCGTAAATGGTTGACTTAGCATATAACATTAAGGTTTGTCGAAGTGGTCACAGTGAGGCCATGGAAGCAATATTCTTCCCGACCTTTTGCTTAATACACAATTAAAATCAACATTTAAAATCATGAACAACATCTCTACACTAAGGTCTTAATCCGAGTAGAACTCATACCTAAACTTACACAATTCTGCACTCACACTCATGTAGTTGGTTGATCAGTAATAGCAATCTCAGTTATACCTAGACATATGCCGAATTAGATTTTGTAATAGGAGTTTATGATAAAGTAATAGAAATAAGAGAGATATTCGGCATACGTATAAGTATAACTCAATCTAGATAGGTTAATTCAATGTAAATATAGATGTTCTAAATCCGAAAGGTTAAATTTCGAATTCCCACTTTAAAATATTCATGAATGTATAAGACTTAGTCATAATTTATATAAATAACTATATGATCTTAGATATAATTATATTGATGTAAATCATTAATGGATAAATCCCGATTAAAATTCTAGATTTGGTTTATAGAAATTTTTATAACTAATGTGAACTTCAGGAAATATAGTTTATGAATAGTAAATCCCGATTAGAAATTATAAAATTTGTGTATAAAATTTTTTTATAACTAATTATATATAAATGTAGAACTTCAGGAAATATAATTTATGAGTAGTTACCAACAAAACCGAAAACATTTTGGGTAACTAAGATGATCCCATAGAAGTAACTCATAAAAAGTCATGTAAAACTGACTAGAAGTTCATAAACGGTAGAGTACAAAAATTATAAATATAAAATCATAAAGTATGAAACCCAAAATCGTAAATTATTAAATATAAAATTATAAAATATATAACTATGAATTATAAAATCGAAATTTCTAAAGTGTATGGTATAAAGTTACACCTTATAAAACATAAAATTTTAAAGTATGGAACATAAAATCGTAGGTTATCAAACATAAATGTATAAACTAGAAAATATATAAATTATAAAATCTAACTTCCGAAATTGCAAAACATAAAATCATAGCTTATAAAATATAAAACTATAAAGTATAAATAGAAAATTGTAAATGATTAAATATAAAAATTATTATTATTATTCCTATTATTCCTATTATTCTTATTGTCATTATTATCCTTACTGTGGTTATTATTATTACTATTATTATTACTATTAGTATGAGTACTACTAGTATCATTATTATCTGTATTACTGGTATTATTATTACTATTATTATTACTATTATTATCATTACCATCATCTTATTTACTAGTGTCATCATTATTAACACTATTAATATTATAATTATTATTAATCTCCTTGGTAATATTATATCATTAAAATAATTTCCCTTATTTCTTCTGAAAATAAAATTTAAAACAAAATTATTGGTTTTAGGATTCCCTATCGCCAAATTTAGCTACACTAAACCTACCTTCCAATAAAATCACGGAAATTCCCTAAATTCTAATTTTAGTAACACCCCCCCTCGGAAAACGACCTCTATATTACTAATTTGAAAATATATATATATATATATATATATATATATATATATATATATATATATATATATATATATATATATATATATATATATATGTATAATGTATCTATAGGTGTATGTGTGTATATATGTATTATATAAGTGTGTGTGTGTGTGAATGTATAAGTATACATGCGTGGTTCTGGGTATATCCCCATAAATCTACAAAGTAACCTTCAGGATCTCAAAGCGGTATCATGACCACAACCCCTTTGAGGAAATGAAATAAAGGTACGACAATTCATTAAGTCAATGCATTAAAGAAATTCATTAAATTATTAGAAACATTAAGGGTATTCGCAATCAAATAAACATTAAAGAAAGTCATAAATTTTATTAGAGTTATCAAATATACCTTTAACAAAAATAAAAAGTCAAATTATAGCATAAATTAGAAAGATTCCCAATATTTCCATCTAAATAGCCGAATCAGGTAGCTTATGGCGATCACCGCTAAGAGGATCGGTTGGTGGAGCTGACCTTGATAATCGATCCGTTGTAACTCCTGGAATGAGTATAAACTCAATGGTGAAGGAAATTCCCAAGTTTTCCCATTAGTGTGGTAACTCGATCTTCGTTAACACGAGAGGTCTTCATATATTAATGACCGATGACAGCAGCTTCGAAAGGTCGGCCGGGCGCTGATGTTGCTGGAATACTATTCAAAAACTCATAATATAAATATTTAACAATTTAAGTCAATAACCTTACTACATTAAACTAATTAGAATATAGGCATCCGTTCAAAATTATGGTTTAACATCAATAAAAATTACTATAATAAAACAACTAATTGTTTATAACCAATTTTATTAGTATTAATTATAATTAAAAATATATTGATAAATCAAGCCCCAATTTTATGTTAGCAGTATTGGTATTAATCATAATAAATTTTGTAGTTAATTAAAATGTATTGATGAATTAAACCCAAATTTTAGGTTAGCAGTATTAGTGCTAATTATAATGAATCTAGTAGTTAATTAAGAATATATTGATAAATCAAATCCAGATGGTAGGTTAGCAGCATTAGGATTAATTATCATAAATCCAGTAGCTAAAGTATTGTGTCCACATGTTCTATTGTGACATCAATGTATAAGTCACATGGGTTATGCTCGATCTTAATAGTTATACTGCAGGTATGTCCCAATCAAACTATAGCAGCGACGAGGAAACCAACCAGCAAATGATCACTCGACTCCGTACCCGGTACATTTGGTACCACATCCATCGGTGGAGCCAGGGACGGGACCTGGATTGCACAAATCGAGTGATCCGGAAGGGCCCCGAAGTAGATGCCCCGGCGTAGGTGAAGGAGGAGCCGGGAAACGATCTTTTGCAAGAGGCCCGTGACCGAGCGGCCATCGAGGTGGACGCAGCTCAGATGCGACTGCGAAAACTCGAAATGCAAATCCGGGCTAACCGGGAAGGAAGGACGTTAGAGGACCTGGAGGAGGCCGAGGCGAGCCCGCGAAAAAGGGGAAGGCCTCGCAAGTACCCGGCCAATCTCGTCCTCAATGCTAACTCGCGATAGACATGTAGACTGATTGATTTGATAATGAACTGTACTATGAATACATTTCCTCTTTAATGAAGTAATAAATTTGATTTGAAGACGAATTTCCTTTGAAGGAATTTCCTCTTTAATAAATCATCGCAAAAATTGAGTCGACTTTTTCATAATGATAAAATGCCTCCATAACCGGTACTGATCTTATTATATAATTAAGCGAATATCATGGGGTAGTAACATAATCCAGGATTATTACTTTTAGTGTTCAAACTCTTTGAGAACCTACGGAAAGACAGAGAAGAAGCACAAAAACAGGCCGATGATCTCCGAGCCCGAGTGGACAAACTCAAGGGACGGTGCCGGGAACTGGAAAGCACCTGGTTTAGTCCCGAGAATATGAAAAAGAAGGTGGCGCAGGTCCTCCAACTGCAGACCCAAGCCGCGCAGGATCAGATGGAGATCCGGGCCTTGAAGCTCCAACTCCGTGCGTTAGAAACCGAGCGCAATGAACAGGTGGTTCACGGAGCCGCAATCAGTCAAATCCGGCCGTTAACCGTGGAGTTGGCAACAATTTATCCTCCGGTTGCAAAAGACAAGCCCAAAAGAAAACGACTTGGACGGAACATTCGAGAAAAATTAAAGAAGGCCCGTCTGGCCGAGTACGAACGGCAAGTGCATTCCTCTCAAGTGTCTACGACGGGGTTGGCCAACTCTGCCAACAAGCCGATTTGAACTTTTATTTGGTTTTGTATATTTTTGTAGGATGTGTTGTATATTTTTATAATATTGAAATAATATATATTTTGTAGTACTAAAATAATATCCGATATATTTTATGATTGCCTGAGAAATGAGAGTTTGTGCGTAAGGTTGGGAAAACAATTTTGATAAGGGACCTGAATAAATCGGACCCAAACCTTCTAACGGTAGTCCGTGAACCCATGGAGTACTCGACAATTATAGTGCCTCGATGCGCTCACTTTTTGCGAGTACTCAACCCCTTGGTACAGTACCAACGTTGATTACTCAACGGGTACCAAGTGGAAACAATGTTGTATTTTGGGTTACGCTGGTAACAGCACTAACTAATAAACACTCGACCACCAGTAACCCATCATAAGGTAAAATAATTTTTTTTTATTTGCAGTAACTGAAATGATACTCCTAAAGGTATTCGGCATACGTATCGGCAAGACTTAATTTATAAGTTAAATAGGCCATTAAATTAATTGTATAAATATATTTTCAACAGAACTATAATTTGTATGTATCATGAAAATATATGTCACCAAGTTAACTTCTAATTATATATAATTACTTATTAAACTGAATACCTATAGCTCATAACCATATAATCATCAAATGTAATTACCTTATTTTCTAAAGCTAGAATTCTAATCCATAAATGTCAAATCACAAAGTATCAGTAGATTCTAAGTTAAAATCATCAGTTATAAATACATAATCATACCCTATAACTTTATATTTCATTTAATATATACTTCACTAATGCTTAAACCATAAACTATAAACTTATATTTTGCTTAAATATGTCGGTTGTGAAAGTCTAAATCATAGGCTATAATTTTATTTATAAGGTATAAATCCCTCAACCTAAATATGTAATTTACAAAGACCTGAATTATGACCTAATTATTAGAATTATTAGTATAATCTTAATTTACATTAAAATATATAATCATATGCCAAGATTATAAAATATAATTTTATGTTAAACTTGAATTATTAAACACCCTTTACTCCAATAAGAATCGTCACAATTCCTAAAATCTATTTTTAGTAACACCCCCCCCCCCGGAGAAAATGTTAGGGTTGCTGACTTTAATTGAGAATATGTGCAGATGTATATATATATATATATATATATATATATATATATATATATATATATATATACATCTGCACATATTCTCAATTAAAGTCAGCAACCCTAACATTTTCTCCGGGGGGGTGTTACTAAAAATAGATTTTAGGAATTGTGACGATTCTTATTGGAGTAAAGGGTGTTTAATAATTCAAGTTTAACATAAAATTATATTTTATATATAATTATATATATACAGGGCCGGCTTTAGTTGGAAGCGGTGGGTGCAAAGCATCGGGGCGCCTCTCGGAAAGGGCGCTAAACAATTTAGAATTTTAGTTTCTTTTTAATATTTAACAAAAAAACCATTAACAAATTTTTTTTTAATAAGAATTTTTTTTTTTTAAATAAAATTTCCTTGAAAAACTACTGGCCTACTAGTTTTCGAAGTGTTTAAGAATTGTTTAATTATTTCGCAAAACAAAATAAATTATACATGCATTTTTTAATGTTTTTATTACAAATTTAATATTGCCAATTAAATTACGTTAATTCCAAAAAACCAATAAAATAAATGGGCGTCTAAAATGAGTTTCGCATCGGGGCGCTACTAATGCTAGAGCCGGCGCTGTATATATATATATATATATATATATATATATATATATATATATATATATATATATATATATATATATATATATATATATATATATATGGGTATATGAGAAAATGTAGGCAACTATGCGTATAGAATAATTTAATCCAAGTTTATCAGCGCCGGGTACATCATGGAGGCCCAAGAAATATTAAAAATATAAGAAATATAAAACTTACATTATTAACTCGAACTAGTTCATCAAGAACACTGGGAATGCACCGAGACAACCGATGCAAATTACTGAACTCCATGGAATCAACTTTATGAATTATCGATAGGTTACAAAAGTATATCTTACTTAAAATTAAAAGCGTTATCAAAAAGAAATACTAAACCTTATAAATTATTTAACAAATTTTCAAACCTATTTCGATACAAAGTAAAATAAACATCCTTAAAGGCTTTAAAGAACCCGGCCATCCCCGTCCGAGTAAAAGATTCCCACCAAATATATCTAAAATTGAAAATTTATTGTTAATAAATAAAGTACTTACAAGTTAGTCAAAGGGGATTACACCACTCATGACGAGCACAACCGAGGGATAAGTAAGTAAAATGAGAAGCTAGGCTCGTCAATAATACTTATCGCCCCAGTGTACCCGAATTTAGTGGTAAAATATCGAAACGATCTGAGTACATAAAAAGGTGAAAAATTAACAGATTGCATTTTGAACTACCATATAATGGCAAACAAATTTCGGAAATTCAAGTGGTTAAGTTAAACAAATATGAATTGTTAATAAATTTTAGGATATTATTAGATAACGTGTAAGATCTATTACATTAATACTTAGGACTATTAAATTCCCTTTTTAATTAAAAAAAAGAAAAAATTTGATTTCGGAATTCTAAGTTATAGTTGTAGTTGTTTCGCTAGTCATATTACTTCATTAAACCTAAGTTACAAACATAAAAAATAGTTAACTTAGAATGCAAAGTTGTAATGACGAACTCCGTTGCCAATGCTCTTTCTCCGTACGTCTTGATCATCATTTTATCAATATTTTTTTTATAATTTTTTGTTATAATTAAAACTCGGGCAATACCTTAGTACTGTTAGAAGATGGGAGAATCCTAAAAATTTTAAAATTAAAATATTATACAATAGGGGCAGATAGATATAGAATAAATATACATATTCAGAAATAAGTTAATGAAAATTGATTCGAATACAAGATAACTATGATGATGACAACTTGGTGATCTATCGACAATTATGACTATATTGATTAAATTATTTTATTTTGACAATTATAAATAAATCGATTGTTTTTATTTTTATGGTGAAATTATTATTATTATTTATTTATTTATTATTATTATTATTATTATTATTATTATTATTATTATTATTATTATTATCATCATTATTGTTGTTATTATTGTTATTATTATTATTTTTATTATTATTATTATTACTATTATTATTTTTAAGTGCACTGTGGCACAATATTTACTTTTTCAACCAGTTGGTTGAATGTTTATTTTATTCTTTTGCACTAAGTGCATTTTATTTATTGCACTGAGTGCATTTTTATTTGTTTTATTTTATTTTGCACTAAGTGCATTTTTGTTTGAAAATTATGTTTCATTTGAATTTCTAACTAATTACGAAATATTTTAATGATTTAAATTTTATTTGTAATGTTTATAAATATAAATTAATTTAAAACGCGTGAATTATTCAACTTCTAATAGCACAAATTTAAATAATCATGTTAATGAAACATTTCACATAATTAAAGAGAAATCTTATATTAAAACGTCCATTACTATTTCTATTGTGTTGGGAATTATATTTTTAATCATAATAATGTTGTTATTATATGCACACTTTCACTTACCATCCAAAACAAAATTATTCCACGCACCTTTTTGCAATTACATATTTGCTTTGAATGATAATGGGGTTTCAGCTTACTTTTTAACTCACATTGATGATTCATTCCCAATAAAATTGAAGACATTTTCAAATTCTATTATCCAGGAATTTAGGCATCAGTCGATCAAAGTAACATTGAGTTAGTAAAGAAAATCAACTAAATAAAAATTTTGCCAAATACAGACTTTGAAATATATTATTTAAATCTTCTGTACTTCTTATGAATTCTGTTGAAAAAAGACACAAAGGACTATATCAAATTTTATTATAATAATAAACAAAGATGCTGGATAAAAGGATAATTCCAAAAATAGCAACAATTAAAATCTGCACTTTTAAAAACAGAAATTCTATTGAACAGAATGTATTGACATTAGAAATGGAGGGTCAACAGAAAATTGGTATATATACAGACTGATATTTCAGTCAAAGCACCCCAAAAAATCATTTGCGAAGAAGAATTGCAAATTCAGTAATTGATATTGCAATATAAATTTGAGCATACAGATTTACATAACCGAGCTCAGGTAATAGCATTTAGAGACTATTAGCAAAGAAAACAAGACAAAAAGAGAACCCTATATAAAATTACATAATTGACTGTGTGAAAAGGTGAATATTTTATTTTGTAATATATCATTATTGTTATCAAATAAAAGTCTTGAAAGAACCAGTGTTTGACTTATTTATTTATATAAGATCATCAAGTTGAGATTCTTGGAACCTCAACAGTACCACACCTATTTTCGTCCGCCCGTCTATGTTTTCGTCGAGTATTTTAGAGTTCTTAGGGTTGAACGATGACAGAGTGAATTAGTAGGTTGGTAAAGTAGTTAATAAAAATCTTGTGTTTAAAGACTCATCTCAGCCTGTGTAAGATGTTCTGATTTAGATTTGCATTGTAGAAATGTCACACTCTGACGATTATAGCGATGAGGAGACCGACAGGCAGCTAATCACACGACTCCGGACCAGATACATCTGGCATAAGATCCATGACTGGAACCGCGGTTTGGATCTGGATAATTTTGGCCCAGTTATCCGGAGTGGCCCAGAACCTGATGCCCCGGCGTGGGTTAAAACCGAACCAACAAATTACGTGTTGTGGGAGGCCCGCCCCGAGCAGCCATAGACGTGGAGGCTGCCCAAATGCGGTTAAAAAGGATCGAGCTCCAGCTCCGGGCCGAAAAGGAAGGAGTGCCCTTGGAGGATGCCGAAGCGCCCCCACGAAAGAGAGGGAGGCCCCGTAAGCACCCAGTGTGAGCCATTGACGATCCTTTTTTTCAGTTACACTTTGTCTTATGACGGATGATATCTGACCTGTTTTAGCTAGTTACATATTTTCTTTTGTATCTCATGCAACAAATTAGTTAGTTATATTTTTTCTTTTGTACCTCATGTAATAAATTATTTTGTTGTTGAGTTGTTGGTTTTAGTGATTAAAGTACACCTTAGCGGTCAGACGACCCGACGTTAATTAATGATCTTGCTATACGATTAAATGAATTTCCTTTTGTATGGATGCGGGTAATAAATTCCCTTATGTTTCAGTGTTCAAATTACTCGAGAATTTAGGCAAGGACCGCGAGCAGGCCCAAAAACAAGCTGAAGACCTCCGAGGCCGAGTTGAGAAACTCAAAGTGAAGTGCCGAGAAC